>JAODUH010055198.1:425-18383 GCA_027564835.1 Typhlichthys subterraneus
CCCCCCCCCCCCCCCCCCCCCCCCCCCCCCCCCCCCCCCCCCCCCCCCCCACAACCGAGGTCGTGAAACGCCATGTGACGGGGCCTTTGCGAGCTCCTGACGTGCGCGCCGAGCCACAATAGCTTCTTATCCAAATTGTATTGAACTGAATGTTCCTTACAGTCGGATTTCATTCCACCAAGATTGCACCCCGTGCCACAAATGATGCATTATGCAATTGTTCTGGTAAGCACGGTCTGTGAGGCAGATCTGTTTGTGTGTGCGCTTCTGGGCTGGCACTTTGGCAGACACGTAGTAGAGATGCCAATGTGTCGAAAGAGCCATCTGTTGAGAGCACCCGACTTGTTTATGGAGCTCTCGTTTCAGTGCATGCCATTTCGCATATAAAAGGCGCGCACACACACACACACACACACACACACACACACAGCATAATACAGAGCGCATAAATTAATCCATTCAGCACTTCAAACAGACAAATGATGGGGACATAATAATTACACTTGCATTTGCACACACATGGGGTGCAAGATTTAGAAATTGGCCCCTCCCTCGCTCGCTCGCTCGTCCGCCCACAGTTCACCGCGGCAATATTGTTACCACTGAGGTGACGTGCCACATTGGACAGTGTGGTCTGCACAGGCACCCCAACTGCCTGCGTTTGGATCCACTTCTCCAGCCTCAAAGCCATGAGAATGCATTGAATCTGCTGATGTTTTCCACCAATTTTAATTTTGCTTTTTGAACGTCAATAAAACTGCATTCTTGACGTGCCTTAAGACTGCTGGTGACATGTTCCAAAGCGGCATGTCAGCGCATTAAGGTATATTCAGCTATTGCAAGCTAAATGTAAGCTAATACACTTTGTCAAATTCAACATACTGTGCGTATTGAACAAATTATGCCATACTATTATACTAAATATAATAGGAACATAAACAAAGTGGCGAACACCGCTCATGTCAACAAAGCCGCAATACTATGTTTTGCTTCACAATGCTTTTCTATGTGTGAGGCAACGCTGCAGAGAACTGCGGAGCGATACCGTTTTTATGACTTCTTTAACTTTTAAGTTAAAGAATGAATAACCCTGCCTTTAAAAGCTAAACCATCTAATTAGCACTACAAGCGTACAAATGTAACTAAAGTAACCCACTGTTCCCAACACAGGCGCTGGTCATTTTCTGAGATAATGTCTGACAATGTCTGACATCTGTGACAGCAGGCCAGTCGGTTTCTTAAGAGTTGTACTAAAGGCAAGACCATGCTTTGATTATTCTGTAATGACCTAGATTGGGGCCTTGCTTCAAAGCCTATTTTAGAGCCTTCATATCATTTACAGAACATAAAGTTGCTGGGAGGGACTGGCTGCAGGAAATGCAAATGTCTCCTTGGCCTACTTAGCCCCCCTGATAGCCAGGAGACCCCTTATACTGGCCAGCTTGTACGATTGTTTTATGGCGGTACACCAGTGGCATCTAGTTACAATGTGTACCGCCAGTCTACTTAATGAGATCACTATATTTTCCGCATTAATGTAATATGTTCTACATAATAAATGCAACGGAAAGGATGGTCTTCTACAAATGTTTTTCCACATTATTTGTAGACTCCCGTCTTCTTGGACATGTGACAAGATGATGAAGCAGCCAATCAAACGGATTAGCAGCGTGAAAGTGCAAAGCGAGACACCCAACACAGGCCTGACACAAACAGGCTGAGGTCAAGCTGTATGACAGAGCTGCACTCTCTGTTAACCCAATAACATGGATATTATCTAAAACGCAGGATGGCCTTCAGCGCTGTACCTGTGTGTGTGTGTTGGTCCTTCTGTGCTAATCAATAATGGCCGCACTTAAGCCATTATTTCTACACGAGTTAATAGCGTTTTCACACAGGGACATTCGTTTTAACAAATAAATCCTGAGCTCTGCAAAGGTTTCCTTGAGGCGGCCGCATTAAGCAAACAAGGGGCCTTCATCTTTCCTCCTGCCTCTGGTTTTCCACAGATTTTAATAATAAAAAGGAGATTAATGAGTACATTAAGTGCGTGCAAAGTAGGCCATCAAGACAACAATCTTCAGCAAGTCTTTCTTTGCCTCCCTTGCCTCAGCCAGCAAAGGCGAGGTTTTTGGCCAGTAGTAAGCTCAACTTGAAAAGGACAAGCTTGAGACAAGCTCTTCCCTGTCCGGACTCTTGGACAACACGACATTCATTCAATCAATCTCTCTCTGACTCGCTCGCTCGCTGGCTGGCTGGCTGACTTTGCTTTGACAAACCCCTACCCGCCAAACTCGCCACTTTCATCTGGGTGACATGAGAGTCAAAAATGCCACGTCAAAAATAAAACATGTGGAAAGAGCACCGGTTCTCATTCACGCAGCCTAGTGGCAGTGAGTGGTACTGCACTCACACACATACACACACACACAGCAGAAGACCGTCAACACATTGGTCTGGATATGATTGGCAACCATTCCGCATGGGTGGGTGAGCAGTTTTCACCCTGTGCTCACCGTGACTCAGCAGTTTGTAAATAAATAGGTAATGTGTGAGTTGGGGTGGGAGGGGGGGGAGAGAGAGAGAGAGACAGAGAGGGGAGCTATGGGAATATGGGAATGTTTACATGCATCATATTTCACGACTTTTCACACTTAATATTGTGAAAGAATGTTCTGTATATACACCCAGGAAGGCTCAAATACAAAATGGAGCATTTACTGGACCAAGACTGAGGAATAATATTCAGCACTCGTGTATACAGAGCCTATGAAATATGCAGCCTCCAAACAGTTAGCAGTCAGCTATAATGCATAAACGGGTGATTCTGATTATGTCATATCTGCAAAACAAACAAATGCTCTCTAGCTACGCTAATGTCTTTGTGAGCACGTCTCCCAGAAGGTGAAAGGCTCACGCAAACACATCCTCCGACGGTGGTCTACTACTTTGTGTGTGTAAGGGAGTGAAAGAGAGAGAGAGTGTCATGGCAACGAGCGGATTGCCCTGGGGCAGCGTCGACCAAGTGAAAAGGAGTGCCAAAGGGACTGAGTTCATGTCAACGCTTTGTGGTGATTGGAGGACGATTGTGAAATGCCTTGTTCTGCCACAACGCTGACAGACTCTCATGGCATGCGGAACGTACGTGTGTGTGCGTGCGTGTTTACTTGCGTATCAGGTTCTCTGCGTGTGTTGCTCCCCTGGAACCCTAGCACCAATGTGATCAATGCCTTGCCCTGCACGAACATGTCTCTGTGCGTGTGTGTGTGTGTGTGTGTGCACAAGAGATAAAGTGAGAGACAGATGGCTTTCCGTGTCCTGTGGTTTATGACACCTTTTACAGCTCCCCTCAGCAGACACACACACAGACCAGGATTGTAATGTGTCCCCATCACCACGGTGATTACAGACAGGCAAGGGGGCAGAGACACAGAGCGAGAGCTCCAATGTGTGCAGGCCTGTTTCCTCAATGTCTACTATAAACATTTGCCCACACACACACAATGGGGAGAATTACCTGGATCAGAAGATAATGCCCTTTAGATCGCCGCTGAGATTTACATGCACACAACGTTCAGATAATTTAAGATAGACTATACTCCCAACTAAGCCGTTTAGATGGCTACTGAATAAGGTGCTATTACAAGTCCAAGGACCATGTCTTAAAACCCCACCGAACACAGATGTAGTCTAGGTCTTAATTAGGAAATGCTCCTCTAAGAATTTGGCCTTGTTTGGATCTGAGCAGCATGTCACAATATAGACACTTGGATATGTTTATAAATACTGAAATGAGTGTGCATTTTAGCATAGCAGTGACAAATGCAACATTTGTTGCCTTTGTGCCAAGCCATTTGTGCAAATGTAAAGCTGCCGATATGCTATGCAGACTGAGGAGTTAGTTCCCATCCAAGACGTTAGCGTGTTTTTAAAAACACAGTGATGTTGACAGGCTCCCCAGCCAACCAGAGAGCACTATACGCTAGTTTAGACAGAGCGGCTGAAAGACTTGCCCTAAAAATCAATCAGTCACATGAATATGTCATGTTCAACCCACGGTGAAAGAAAGAAAAAGAATGAGATAAAAAAAAAAAAAAAAAGAGAGGTAGCGTAGGTCTCCTGCTCTCTGTTGTGACTTGCAGAAATGCACGATGATGAAACTATCGCCTGAACATTTGAACGCACAGCATAGGAAAACAGTGCAACCCCCCTCCCCCTCAAGGGGAAGACTGCTCATGGAGCCAAGGTGTGTTCGAACAAGGCAGTCGGTTGAGGCGAGGCAATAAAAAAGTGTCAGCCACATACTATTCTGCCACCCCTCCTTCCCTTTTCATGTTAGACAAAAGTGTGCATGTGAAATTTGTACCAACTGTAAAAATCGCTTTGGATATAAAAGTGGGCATTTTTGAGTTGATTCAAATGCTAAACATATCTTTCATTTTATTACATGCTTTCTTCCACCTTTTTTACAGGGGAACCTTCTTTTTGTCGATGCCTCTGTTTTTAGCTGCTTCTCAGTGTTTGACAAGCTAGTCGAATCCTGCTGATGTGCACATATCGCCTGTCAAAGGCCCCTGCCAGAAGAATGGCTTTTCAGTTATTCATCCGTGCTGGATCACTACTGTAGACTGTTCCTCGGGCTCTTTTCCACCTCTCAGAGACACATGCGCATTCATGTGCACGTCTATTCTAGCTCAACGTTACTCCCGATGTGTCTGTGTGTTAACGGAGTCCAGCAGTTAGCTGTGCAGTGAAGCTAATCCTCACTCTCCGACACCTCATAGGACGTTCTGGCAACGCAGGTTAGGGTCCCTGTGGGTTTTATCCTGTCTTGTAGAGCGGCTGCTCTCTGCGCGGGAGATCGGGGTTCGATTCGCCGAGGGGGACAGACGATCGCCGCAACGTATGCACCTCCCTTACTTATGGCGAAATCATAATGCAGTGCAATAAGAACTCTCACCACCACAGGGCACGATTCTCATGTTAAACTGATAACGTAGGCTGCACCGTTCACCGCCAGCTACTAACCCAGTAACGCATGTGCTCTTGAAAAGGTAGAGTCAGAGATTGTAAACTAATACACTTTTTGTATAAATCCACCGACTATCTGCTCACGGCCCCCTAGCTGTTCGTTCCATGTTCGTGCTTAGAAAATAACCAGGTGTTTCTACACAGCACCAGCCTTGGCAATGCATGTCCAAGTTGGAGGGTGGAGTTGCAAAGGGGAGCACCCTATGGCATCTTAGGGAGGAGTGCTTTTGTTTTGATAAGAGGTCAAAAATCAACAAGCGTACCCCAGAATCCACGACTGCACCTTTTAAATAAAAAAAAAAAATGCAGTTTCTGTACGTTTACCATCTTCGTGTCACATGTTGTAACTTAAAAGGAAAGTCAGCTATTGCAAGCTAAATGCAAGCTAATAGCCTTTGTCAAACTCACCAAATATCTCCTCGCATTTCGCCATCTTACCGTTCTCTGTGCGCGCTGAAGGACTAATCTGATACTTCCACCCATCCCTGGCAGTGTAAATAGCAACCTAAACTAAGTGGTGAACGCCCGTATCAACAAAGGCGTAACGCTACGCTTGGCTTCACGTGCATTTCGACGTACGAGACGCCGCCGGAGTACCGCGGAGCGATACGGTTTTGATTTGAGCTCAACGTTAGCAAGAATGACCATACCCTTAATGCACCGTATGCAAGAGACTGTACGGAAATAATTGACCATAAAGTAAGTAAATCTACCCATCCATCACAATCACTGAAGGCAGTGACTGTGCCGAGCCTACAGAAACCGCAGACACAGAAACAGTAAAATTGCAGTTCAAGTGTTTATGCGGGACTGACAATGTGATGTGGCCAACATAACATTGTCACAGCATTATTACACACAACATGCGCCACCAGCATTATTACAACTTTGACACTTTTTAAGTTTACAGTGTTTATAACCAAGCCTCTTCCCATTTCATCTGCTTTAAAAATGTGTGGGCTCGTCTTTGTTGATCCTGCCAATGTCATTGCCACCTGTCCAAAATGCCCCAAGGGGAGAGACAAGGGATGACAAGGCTTCGTGGGAACTGACAGCTTCTTGGCTCAGAGCAGACACACTGCCTGCCAGTGTCCTCTAAAGACAAAAAAATAATTGAACACAAGAAAAAAAAAAAAAAAAAAAGTATGTACATATTATTTTAAAGCCACTAAATAATAGAAGTTGGACACTATAATTGCATGACTGCTCCTTCTTTTCCCGTGATCTTTGTGCGTGTGATGTGTGTATCTCTGAGTGTGTATGTGCTTTGCAGGAATATGGAAGCGCTCCTGCAAAATGGCCATGATGTGTCTCTGAAGACAGCGGGCTGATTAAGCCGTTGCATAGTAATGAGCAGTTGCAGCTGTAGCCCTCTGACAACTGCTTTTCACTGCATATTCAAGTGGACAATTGAGTCTACACGTACAGTCTGTATCATCCAAATGGCTTTGCGATTTAATAAAATAAAAAACATTAAAAGAGTTGATCGTGCGTTCAAAAAATAAAAATAATTTTCCGTTTTAGCGATGTCTGAAAAACTATCATAATAAATAATTATATAGAATATGCCGTGTGTCCATTTCATGCAAGCCAATAGTTGTGGGAGCCACTCACGACCACTCGTTTTCGGGTTTTGCAAGTGTTTGTGCAATGTGCATGCACCTTGGTTAACATATATTTTCAGGGCAACATGGCCGATACGTGCCCTTACAGACTGACCCCCTCAGTCATTCCAGCGATGTCAACGGCAATGCTCTCTAAACGCGGGCCACTAAAAAGCGCATTCGGCGTGGTCTAGAATTAAAAGCAAAACGTATTTGAATTCGGATATCAGGTTATGATTTACACAATATGCTTGAAAAGTGCCAATAACAAAACAGCCTTCAGTATGGTCTGCATTGAGAAGTCGGCACGGTAGTAAGTGTATCAAACTACTACGCAGTAGCAAACGAAGCCTCGTCGTTCGCAAGAACTTTGCGGTTTACGTTAAAAGTAGCACAACGTATTCCCCTTGCTTACCTTGTTGACGTCCCTTTCCTGACATCACACATCATGCACTTGAAAGCCTCGGCCGTGTTCTTGTACGTGCACACGCTACAGTCCCAATACCCCTCGTCGGAGGTCTTCGGTTGACGCTTCGGCCTTTAAGCAAAACAAAACGAACAGAGGGAGAGGAGAGCAGAGGAGAGGAGGAGAGAGAGTGAGTGACTTCAATTTCCATCCGCGACAGCAGGCTGCGAGGCTATCGGTTGCACCCATCTGGGTTTCAATCGCATTCGACAATCATCAACGATCGCTATGAATCCGATATTATAATTGGCAATATGGCTATAAAAACGCGCACGCGCGCACGCACTAAATAGAGGTATTGAGAAAAAAGAGGAGGAGAAGGAGGAGGAGGGGGAAGGGGGGGGCGTAGGGAATTCAATTTTCGTGCGCTCGTCGATGTCTGCTTTTCCAGATGGAATATCGATGGCGTAACAATTCGCTCGTTACCTTGTAGGACTCCTCTTGTCGCCCATGCCAGACGGGGTTTATTTGAAGGTGTTGAAGCGAGGATAGTCCCTGTTATTTTTACAGAAGCGACGCGCCTATGCCGCTCGGCTTCCAGCTGTCGTGGAAACTCCGGGAGCGTCTAAGGGGACGCTGTAGATGAAACCACGTGATCGGCGTAGGCAGCCGAACGTGGCGTCAGCCTCGTGATGCTTTGACGATCATTCTAAACATTGGTTTTTTTCCGTTCGTGGAAAAGAATCAACGTGTCAAACGACAATCTATGTTATAAGAACAAATCATGTAATAACTAAAAAGGTTTAGATTGCCGGAAGGTCTCCTTAGGCCGCGTTCGCTAATCACGTGGTTTTATCCCCCGTGTCCGTTTGAAATTTCCTGTTGGAAAAATGATCACATGGCCTGCCTTGTCCAATCAGAGAGAGATTCATTTCCTGAAGCTGACATTCCTGATAATGAGGAACTATTTTAGATACAATTGTCGAGTTATTTACACATACATGTTGTTACAACGGCAAAATCGTTATCGGTATTGACGTTTAATTAGACAGCGTTGCTTCTGTCGAACCAAAACCCAAATAAATAACCTATAGATTAGATAACAGACCTACTACACATCTGGGGATCCCTTGTCTTGTGTGCTTGCTGACGCCTGCGAGCATTAATCACATGATTAGAAATACTCAATCCGGTTCACATATTTACATTTTAAATTGTCAAAACATTTTATTTGCTTAATTTTATTCCGAAATCACACAATGTTCAACAAATTATTAAATAAAATAAAAATATTACTATATAAACACTGAATGAAAATATAAATAACACGTACATTACGTGTTATTGGTGCACCCTCTTGTGGACAGAATTAAAACAATATGCTGAGGTATATAGTTTAAAAAAAAGGCAAGTTTTATTGCGCAACAAAATTACATCAATTTATCCAGCAGGTTACACCAAACAATAATAGAATACGTAGTTTCGATATGCCAATAACCACAGCAGTGAATTTTAGGTAAAACATGACAAAGTGATACACAACATAATGTTATCTAAAAAAGTATTAAACTTGCATTTTATTACATTGCTGTACAGTAGCTAATGTTTATGTACAAACTAAAGCAGACATTCCAGTCCAGTCCTTTTAATTATAATGTCCTACCATACATATTTGCATAGTCAGTCGCTGAGTTCCTCTTCATCACTAAAGTATGCACTCTTTTTAATCCTCGGTTTCCTGGAGTCTTCAGATGTTGAGGCCTGGGAAGAGTCCTCACGAGGCAAAGATGCCTGCTTCTTTCGACGAGTTTCCTCCTCCTCAATGCGGGCTTGCTGGAGAGAGAAAAAATGTGGGCACGAGATAAAGAGCCTGAAATTAATTTCACCCAAGGGCCGCTGATAATCTTATAAGGGATCTCAATGGATTTAAACCTTGTCCAATATTTTGTTATTACTACTACTCACAACATATGTTGGAACTACATACTAAGACAATCAAAAAATGCAATTCTTAATACATCACATGATAAGAGTTCAGATGCCTAAATCTGTTCCCAGGTGGGGGGAATCAGGCCGCTAGTTTAAACAGATAAGGCCTTTTCACAACTGACTGATGTTTGTGGGCCAGTGGACATTTAGAAAATGTTGATGTGAAGACATTATGTTTTTTGATGGCTTAACTATAGTACTCATAATTCCAATGCATTCCATCATAACAGGTTGAAAATGCTACACTAAACAACTGGTTAGGATTATCAGTAAAAATCAAGTATAAATTCAGATAATTAACTATTTGTGTATGTTTATTTGTATTTATAGTGGCATTCCAATATTTTTTGTTTCTGGTATTGTATATGCTGTTGTTTTAATTTTATTAAAAGTGTCAACATTTTTCTTCCCATTCGATTTTATCTGTTTAGATAAGATGTATGTGAACATTGTAGATACATACAACACTTTAATTAGATATGTAACGGTACCCAATAGCTTTCCAGCTAATTTGCCTTCTTCTATATACTAACCTGAAAAGCTATAGCTTCACTTAGACTGTCGAGGGCTGGATCTTCACCCTCTTCCTCACTTTCTTCCTCCTCGCTGGTAGGAAAACAACATGTAGGTGTTACACACATCTCTTACAACTGGCACAAATCTACATGCCTATGGCAATCCGTTTGAACATTTATTCGCTAGACTGGATAGTCAAAACTCCAATTCAAGATATACTGTATATAACATCATTTTGATGAAAGTTTTAGATATCTGTTATTCAGTTTAAAAAGATTATTTCCATTCATGTCTATGGGGTTTCTCATTACAGATATCAGTTGTAAATATCCTAAATGTCCATTGTCGATATCTTCAACTGAATGTTGTAATTCCATATCCAGATATCTATAATTTAATTCTGGATAGTCACAATTACAGTTATAAGATATCTTAAATACCCCTCAATTAAAGATATCTCCATCATTATTCATTGTGATACCTTAAATAATATTTTAACTAGTCAAATTTAGTTGTAGATATCTTTAACTGGAAATCTGACTAGTCTGAATTAAATTGGTCATCTGAAACTGGAATTGCAGCAAGTCATTATGTAATTCTAGTTATCTATTAAGATTTAGATATCTTAAAATTAATTTTGATTGGTGATATCTCAATTTGCAGATATCTTCAACTTTCATTCTGCCTAGTCAAAATGCATTTACGGATATCTGTGATTGGAGTTTTAGTTAGGCAAAATTACGAGTGATTGTCTTGCTATTCAAACATATGATATCTGCAACTATTATCTTGACTAGTCTACAAATCTCTTCATGGTTTCGGCCCCAAATATATGGCAGAAATGTTAAAATGCTATCATACCAAGAAGGGCTCTTAGAGACATGGATTCCGGGAAACTATTACATGGCAAAGCTCCATTTAGCTACCATTCTGTATGTAGCTGGAACAAACTACCTCAAGAGTATATATATGCCACACATTTAGCGATTTTTGGCTGGTATTTGATCATGCAAAAGGACACACTGAACTCAAGCACACCAGCAATTCTACAACAGAATAGCTGAAATAGAAAATAATCAAGGTGTTGCAATGGCCCAGTTGAAGTCCAGACCACAAACTAATTAAAATGCTGTGGCGGGAATTTATGAGAGCAGTGCATAAACAAATGCCTGCACACTCAATAAACTGAAGCCTCATTGTAAAGAAGAGGGATCCAAAATTCCTTCACAACGATGTGAGAGATTGATAAAGTCATCAAGAAAATGGTTACTTCAAGTTATTGCTGCTGAAGGTGGTTCTACAAGCTATTGAATCATAAGGTGTACTTAGTTTTTCACACATGGTTTCTTCATTTTGTCTTTATGTTTGTTAACTATATCATGACACGGTGTAGTATGTCATGTGGTGTTGTTCATCTGAGGTTGTATTTACCAAAAATGTAGACCTGCTGAGATTGAGACAGATGATTGTTATTAACAAACCATAGAATACAAAGAGGGTGTACTTTCTTTTTCACATGACTCTAAATTCTGATTAGTATACCGTGTCTATATTATTATGACAAAATTACAATGCTGATATCTGTTACATACATTCTGAAATACTGAATAAATGTTAAAAAGGCTTGCCATACATTCCAGCATATTGAGCAAAATGGCTCACTCTGATAATCTATGTAAACTGTTATATTACTGTTAGAGCAGCAAAGTAGCACTGAAACGAAAAAACGTACACTTGCTCAGTGGGTTGATCCTTTCTCTTCTTCTTCTTTTCTTTCTTTTTCGGAGGCTCTCTTTCCCCGAGCAGGTTTTTGGGGCACGCATAACTCAGGTGTCCCACATCCTGTGTTTTATAATGAGATATTAAAACCACAAAATGAATATGAATGGGGCCCACTTCCTGTGGCATCTGTGCAGATGCAACCTGGTGATTTCAGTTTAAGAAGTAAATCTTGGAAATTAAAGATTATACACTACTCATAAAACAATGGTCACATGCTGGACTTAAACTCAGGGTAAAATAATATATGTGATATATTATTAAAGACGAAAAATAAAAATAATATTTTAGAGTTGTTTAACATGTGTGAGCTTAACACGCAGTTGTGTTACCTTATAATAACAGGTGAAAACCGCATGTGTGAACATACCCCACATTCATAGCATTTGGATTTGTCTGTGTAGTTCCGTCTCCTGATGAACTCAGTCGCCCGGCCATTGTCAATTGCGATGCTTGCTTTCACAGTTCTGCCAAACAACTGTGGAGCAATAATAGCAAATGTCAAGTGGATTTTATGTATACAGCCATTAATCACATTACAGGGCTGTACAGGCCCACATTTCACATGTAAATAAACGTCACCCTGTTAAACTGCTCCTCCCCACAGGTAAAACCAAGTTAGCATAGGTCTACCTGCTTGTTGTTCAATGCCCGTGAACAGTTATGTGCCGATTCTTTATCCAGGAAGAGAACAAAGGCCACGCCTTTACTCCTGCGTGTGTCTTTATCCTTGACAACGGTGACCCTGGGAAACACATTGTAGTATTGATATGCTACACTATACATTCAAACATATACTTCAGTGATAGATAAGAAAAACGTTAAAGCTAGATTATATAACATTAGAAACATGTTTACAATCTTGTTAGTGGTTGAACATGCTGACTGCATGCTAATGTACATAATTCATAATTTAATTTAATATAGTAATAATAATTTAAAACATAGTAGTTGCCAAAATTAAATATATCCCTGCTAGGAATAAGGCATAGCTAATATTTTCCATACTGTGGATGCATTCCATTGCCTACAGCTTTGCTCTGCGATCACAGTGTGGACTACTGCCTGCCTTGTCATTAGTTTATGAGCCTGGCCCACTGTATATGGGTATGAATTATAATGCAATAATTCACGCAAAGAATCGTAGGATCAGAGCCATTACAGTCAGATATGTTTGTTAGCTTTAGGTTACTTACTTTACAACTTTTCCATATTTGGTGAATAGCTGAAAGTGGAAATTGAGATGTTTAGTCAAGCAAACACAGGACATGTCAGACCATACCAGATGTTTAGTGATACAATACCTTGTGTAGGTCACTGTTGGTCAAAGAGAACGGCAGGTTCGACACATAAACAGTGCTTTTGCTTGGTGCTAGTCCCCCACTCATATCTGGGTGGTATCTGGAGAACAAGACAGATGCAATAGCATACGATTAGTATAAAATATTAAATAAATAAATATATATATATAAGTTGTCATATAGAGAAAATAACATTACCTGCATAAGCACCTCTAAAAACAGGATCAACGTATCAAGTGTTATTCATCTGAACAGTCGAAAATATATATAAAACGTCCAACTTGAACGTCTAAGTCGCAGCGCGATGACGTGTTTCATCGTTTATTTCCAGTCGTCCAATCAGAACCTGACTAAAGAAATCGAAACACGCCGAACGCGGTGTTCGGTCACCTCCCCTGATCACGTGGTTTCTTCCTGACCGTCCATACGTTTAGCCCGTGCAGTGCAGCAGTTGCTGGGAGCACACATTCTATAGCACGGTACGGTGATATTAAATTGTTTATGCCTTTTGTTAAACTTGCATTCACAAACACTATACCATGATTTGTTGTAATTGTTATGCTGTGATGTCATATACCTCTTCTGGCTTGCTAGCTTCCTTTAAAACCATGCACCTTTGCAACATGGACAGGAGCTAGCTAGTTCAGTTAGCTGGCTAGCTATGTGTATCATTAACACAAGTCTATTTTATTTATGTGAAAAACATTTTTATGGATTTGTTCCCACAGTCATCCTTGCCTACATAAGTGCACTGGTAACTGCCTGATATTTAATACCCACTACTGTACAGTTGACCCTCACTGGTCACAAATTAAATAAGGAAACGCTAAATTAATCCAACCGAAGTCAACAACCAGCAGCAACAGTAGGTTATATTTATTTAATATGTAGTTATATGTGTAGTAATTATGTATGATTTGCTGTATGTGCTTATCTAAACTATTATACATGGACAATGTCCATGTAACAGTTTCTACAATAAATTGTTGTAAACCTCTTTATTGTGTATATACTATATCATTTTAAGAGAATCTGAAATATTCGAATTATATTAATATTTGCTATGGTTTTATTCACACATACACATAGTTTACATTTTGTTTAACATTTTTACAGATTGTGTTGAAGGTCGTGTCTATTTCTAACTTCAATTTCTCCAGAAGCAGAGAAAGGGGGAAAAAGTAAGTCACACAAGCACTATGAAAAGTACGATTCTGGCTGGCTCCTGAAAATAATATCTGTAATGATAACTTCACAAATATATATTGTCACATGGTGCACAGTCATATCTCGTAAACTAGCAATGATCAATGCAATATGCCTAAAACATTTTATAAAAGGAAGTTATGTCCCTGCACATTGCTGTGTGAATAACATCCTTGTATTTTACAGTGACATACAGAAGAGAACGGAGAGATGGGTTTGATGAGCGCTATTTACCAGAGAGAACGGTGAGAGCCTTTTTGATGGGGATGTTTGTTTCAGCCAAACAACAGTGATATGATTGATCTTGAACAAAAATCAGCATGTCAGGATGGACCATCCGCACATACTCATGCCTTTAGATTATTATTATTATTATTATTATTATTATTATGATTATTAATATTAGAATGTTCTATGCTTTGTGTGTTCAGTGTTGACAAAACATCAAATCTTAAAGATGCTCTATTGAGGATTCCAGCCTACAAAAAAATTCCCTCTGTTTCCATAATGATGTGTTTACACTGCCTTAATGAGGGGCAAACATTTTTTGACTTCATTGACTTTGGCATTTCTGACTTCAAAAAAAATAAAATAAATAAAAGCTGTGACAGGATGCACTAGTGTAGTACTGGTAAGAGGAAAAAAAATAATCCAAATATATTTTCATACGCTGCTGAGCCAATAAAGAGACAAAAGTGGTTCAGGCAATATGATGCGATTGAGACATCAGCAGGATGAATGTGGAAACCATAAGATCTTGACCTTTGAAATATCAAGAAGGTACATGTGGTTACTTTTTGACATCCTTTGGTGAAATATATCATGTTTTTAGCATGTTTTGGCGCCGATTGTGTTCCCCTCCAGTCGTTTTCTAGCCTGGTGTAACCAGACCCAAAATTCACTTGTGAAAAAGGTCTAGACAAGCTCCATTTGAGAGTGTTTGCAATCATTTCCTAATACTGGGCGTAGCCCTCTGGTTTATTTTGAAACTATTGGACAGCCTTTTAACCAATCAGAGTTGCTACAACTGTTTTGATCGCCTCATCTAGCTCTACCACCATTTCGAAACACGCCTAATTTCAATGGAAAGGTTTAGGCTAGTTTTCAGCATAATAGGACTCATTACCCTCTGTCGCTATTTCCTGTACCCACTTTTGTCTCCTCCCTGCGACAGCATATTATAAAAATGTTCTGGGATATTTTCCATGTTATTAGTGTATCTTGTCACAACAGCTTTCAGGTACGTTTCAGTTTGTTTACAGACAAAAGTGATAAGGAGGCACCTTCATGCTGTAATGGAAGTCATAACTAGTTTGACCTCCAAAATTTCTTTGCTTCAGCTCCGTATTCTCAATACTATATTTTAAATATAAATATACGGTAACAGCAAACATATTTTCTATTAACGATATAATAGAATAATTGCATCTTGAGCACAGAATTAATTGATTGTATCAAGCATTGCTCCTTGTTTATTTAATATTAATAAAAACAAATTTATACATTTTAAAATACATTTGCAAACATTTCAAGCAAACTTTTGTCATGTTATTATGGGGTATTGTGTGTAGAATATTGAGGGGGGGGGGAATATTTTAATTGATTTTGGAATAACGCTGTAACATTACAAAATGTGGAAAGCAAAGCGCTGTGAATACTTTCCGTAAGCATGCATACTCAAGTTATTAGAAGGCACAGAAATGGACAACGGTGCTTGAAGCACATAGACTACAAGTCTGAACAAGATTAAAATTAATGTGCCCATCACGGCAGGCGCCGTACCCCCGGGCAGTCGTGGCTGTGGAGAGGAGGGGCCCTTTCGGCAGACCCGAGGACGACTACGGCCGTGGGGGATACGAGTACGAAGGCGGTCCCCGCTTTTTCCCAAACGGAGCGCTGCAGCGCAACTACCACCCTGAACAAAGAGGTTACCATGCCGACGGCCTCCATTACCCTGCCGAGCGCAGGGTTGCACAAGTTCCAAGGAGGGTGGGTGGATTCATGTCATGCTAATTGTCTTTTTTTGTTTAGTTAATTTTGCACATGCATAATGAAATTAAATGTTAGTCTCTTGGTCCACTTTACACAGTGACATCCCAAAACCTCAAGATATTTCTGAAACAGGATAACGGTAAACATCCATAAATATTTTTGGAGAAAAATTCGAAACCTTAAGAAGGCAGAATTGAAGAAATCCCATTTTCAGGACAGTTGAACATATGTATTTAATGTCGAATACAAAATTAAATCCAGTGAAAGTAATGAGGATTGAATAGTCTTAAGTATCGATTATCTTTTATTCTTAACAAATTACACAACCATGCCAGTTTGTTGGGGGTATGAAGTAGGGATGTGCATTTTGGTAATTTTGACTGCTCGTATTATAAATTGTTCCAAGCTGACCGAACATAATCGCAGTTGAGGCATTAATACGGAAGCAAAATTCGTATTAAATATAGAATATATGTCGGACAATGCTGAGAGGGAGTGAAAAAAAGAGATGCCTGTAGCGAGCATGTGTATTACCTTAAAACACAGCCATGTGTTAGGATGTACAGCCGTCATTTTTCAGTTTATCCAAATAATCATTTGAATAGGCTACAGTTTTCCAGGTTTCAGAAAATTGTAAGAACTGGATTTATAAACTTATTTATAAATCCATTTATAAGTTTATTATTTAGAAACTTTTGATAGAGCAATGCTGTCGCAGATGAGTACTCGAGTACCCATGCCCATCCCTAGTATGGAGGGGGTGTATTAAGCTATAAATATATAATGTGATTTATTGGTTGATTGATTTACAGGAGGACTACCCTTACAGAGTAGTCCGTGAGGAACCCCACCCACAGCGGCCCGTGGAGTTTAGGTAAACATTGTTTGTTTTTTCCCACACATTGTATCGCTACTATGTATTAGTCCGATTGACTATCTATAAAGAAAATTAGTTAATAAATGACTATAGGCAGGCCAGGCAGTATTGTTATGCCCATTCTCTCCTACTCACCGTGTTAACTTACTTCTCCATAAACCCTATGCGTAGGCCTGGTCTGGTCTAGTCATATTGATCTGTAATAACGGTGTCCGCGTCGGCAAATGTAGTCTGCAAAAATGGTTCCACTTCGTCTGCCAGTAGCTACTTCAAGTTTATAGCCTACCTACCGTAATGAAAAGAGGACTCTTATGAAAGTGGTGTGCAGGATTTATATGCTCATATAATTAGCTCAAAAGATGGACAACCAACCATATCAAAGTAGGCATCGTAGGCTACAGCAAAGTGAGTGAGCAAGAGCATTAAACTATAAAGTGGTTTTACTTTGTGTGTGTGTGTGTGTTTTGAGTCTTTGAGAGAGGGGGGAAGAATTTAAAGAAGTATGGTGAACAATTATGGTGAACAATTCGGCGAGCCTCGGAAAAAAGGGTATTGCGCAGTGTTTCACTAGATATTTATAACTGTCTGAACGCTTCTTTGCCACTTTTTCACCAATTAATTTTTTTTAATGTTTTATCATGATGCCTTTCAGTGGCCCAATCCTAGCGTGGGTGTTAATTATGCAGTTGCACAATAAAGGGAAGGCTTTCCCCACAGACAGACAGATTCTGTTGATTGTTGCTAGCCCAATTTGGGCTGTCGCAGATGTTACTGGTTCTGCTGCACCCTAAATTAGTGCTTAATAGGGGTGTAATGCTTCTTAAACCAAGACCGAAACCGCAATACAAACGTCCATGTTTTTGTGTTGCGTTTCCGGAGGACAAAACCGCGGTCCGCATGCACTCCCCAAGCCGCTGCAGGTGCAGTCTTTTGAGCTGATATAGCATCACACTTTATTTGAAAACAACAATGTCTAGGTTAGTGTAAGTTTGCTGAGGAATGACAAATATCCAAGTCCACCAAGGAATGAGATCCACCCAAATGGCCAGACTGTGTGCGCGCAGTGTCCTAGCCATGTACCATTGTGTTTAACGATTCATTCACCCATTAAACTCTACATTCACACAATGATAATGTAGAATTGTTGGACACATTGTTGGTCTTACAAAAGCAAAGTTGTTGTACATTTACATTTACGGCATTTGGCAGACGCTTTTATCCAAAGCGACTTACATTTAGTACATTTGTCAATAGTTG
>JAODUH010055209.1:0-18383 GCA_027564835.1 Typhlichthys subterraneus
AGAGAGAGAGAGAGAGAGAGAGAGAGAGTTAGAGACAGAGAGTTACAGAGAGAGAGAGAGAGAGAGATAGAGAGAGAGAGATACTGAAACGTTCCTGATCGGAAAGCAGGATGTTTCCCGTTCTTGTTTGTTTTGTTATCCGTCGCCATGGCAACGCAGTTTTAGCATGATGTTAGCTTGTGGCAGGTGCCTGTTGGCTTGACCCCGCCTTTGGAACTTGACGGGCGCCAGAAACGCACACTTTCACACACCCACACCAGATACACGGGCACACGCGCGTGCACTTTTTCACGTAACAAGACTGTAAAATGTCCCAATGAATGTAACTATTAACACTGCCTTTCTATAGTAGGTCTTGGCTCCTTCATTCATTCCTTCCTTCGTTCCTAATAACACTTATTATTGTACCCCAGTTTTTTTTTAACCTTTTTTTCGTACCTTATTGCATTGATTTGTTTTTGTATGTACTACATTTATATATTGGTTTATAATATATTAGGCCTATATTATTATTGCTTTAATTTTGTACTTTTGCTAAACACTACGTGTGTATGTGTGTGCCCCCTTGTTTGTATAGAATAATTTGCCTAAACCTGAAAGCTGTGTACGTTGTGTGTGTTTGTGTGTGTGTGTGTGTGTGCATTGTGTGTATCCATGCATGTACGTACATGCAGGCGCAGAGACAGGGAACAATCAGACCGAAAGAGGCACTATAGCCCAGCGGGCACATGCAAATAATTGTCCTAATACGTCTCCTAATGCAAGACGGTCTGCACCTGTGGACACACTGTAGAACGCATTTGTCAGGGAAACACTGAATAAGGAACAATATGACCATGTGTACATGCGCCAAAGATCTGGGAAAGTGGACAAGTCTCCCACGGTTTCCCCTTATCTCATATCATCTCACCTACCCTCTCTCTCTCTCTCTCTCTCTCTCTCTCTCTCTCTCTCTCTCTCTCTCTGTCTGTCTCTCTGCTTGAGCCTGGTAAATATTTCAGCGGTCCAGGCATTGCAGTAAGCCTAGCCACAGTGCTAACATGTCAATGAACAGTAGTTATTTTCCCCCCGCTCTCTGTGGTGAGAGAGGGTTAATGCTAGGGGTGTAAGAAAATATCGATACAATCGAGTATCGCTCAAGACTTTATCAATTCTCTAAATCACGGTATCGATACACTTTTTTTTTTACTCAATGTATTTGTTAAAAGGGACTATGTACAAAATACATTAACTTCAAAAGAGAGGAAAGATGCTTGTTTAGCCTAAAGCTAATTTCCATCTGCAGTCCCTGAGCAAGTTACATAAGTGTTTTTGTTATTTTTTTGCAGCAACGCCACACATTAGCATTGCTCTGACATTGCTCTGACAATTTTCCACAAATTAGAAATTGCAATATATACATATATAATATCATACAGTATCTCAATATATCGCAATATATCGAATTGTAGCCCCTGCATCGTGATACGTATCATATCGCCAGATTCTTGCCAATACACAGCCCTAGTTAATGCATAGAGAGAGCTTCCTGTTTATAAGGCATGACCCCATTCAGATCTTCGGACGGTTCACTGTAGTCAGAAGACATGTACAAGGCCGTGTTTTGATATGATAACAATTTTGACTAAACCTGAAACTCGACCTTAGCATTTCACTATCCCAGCATGTGCATGTCTGTGTGTGTGTGTGTGTGTCTGTGCGTGTCTGTGTGTGTGTGAAAGATTGGAGGATTTTATAATGGTTCCCCAGGGTTGTCAGAAAATGAACACAAGATAAATCCATATAAAATCCATAAATGTGTGCCTTTTAACTCACTTTATTATTTCCTTTATTTTAGTCGTACTCCTAGTCGTACTCCCACGCGGTTGCACAGAATGAAGGTGCACATAAACACACACAGACACACACGCACACACACACACACACACACGCACACACACACAATGGATCAATAGAAAGAACAAGAAGCCTTGCCTGTCAACTAGGGCAAGTCTTAGTTGAATCGATGAAAACATAGGCCTCATTGGAGCACAGTAAGGGCAGGAACATGTATACACACGCACACACGCGCACACACACACACACGACCTAAACAGACAAGTGAGTCATAAGCTGTAGGTAGGAATTATTTATAGTGACTTTGGTCGTAGCTGCTAATCCCTCTCCATCACATATCTGCTACGCTGTGGAGATGCTGCGTTAGTGTGCGTGTGTGCGTGCGTGCGTGCCTGCACACGTGCACATCACTGTGAATTGTCGTGTATGCTTGTGCATCCTTGCTGTCTGCCTGTGTGTGCGTGTGTGTGCGTGTGCACGCGCTCCTCTGGAAAATATCTGGGGAGTCGACGAGTGAAAGGGGCACCTTTAAGAGTCCCAGCTCTGCACTTAACCTGCCAGCAACTCGCTGAAATAAAGAGGCACAGAGAGAGAGAGAGGAGAGGGAGCCCATCACCGTATCCTCATCCCAAGTTTCCTCTGCGCCGCTGTGATTTAGCATCAAGCTCTGTCCCGTCAACATGTCCCGAATCATCTCAAAGCACTTTTGGGTAGGGAGCTGTATGTCACACTGGGCCTTACTGAGTGGGACTCTACTGAAATGGGGATCTTGGATCTGGTTTCTTCCTGACAGAGATCACATGACCCCATTTATTCATTTTTTTCTCTTTTCTAGTTTTCTAGTACTCTTTAATTGTATTAGCATTCACTTGTATTAGCGCTTGAGCTCTATACGGTAGGATAGAACAAACACCGAAGCCTGCGAACGGAGAGGTGTGCCAGCCACAGATGCAGGACTTGGTTTCAAAACAAAAACATTTGTGCAATTCTTAAATGGACCCTTCGCCAGAATGTGATTGACACGCAGTCTGACTTATCAGAAGGCCGAAATGTTGCTATGTGCCGCAGTTGTAGGATAAACAAAATCCATGCAGGAAAAGGCGTTAACCGGTAAACTATGCCACGGATTTAGATATCAACAAAATCACGCGACAGCCAAACACATTTGTTACTATAATTACTACTATACTGTATAATTTTTAAATTATAAATAAAATAAAAAAAAGAGTTGTCTATTGTAGCCAGAAGAATGTAATCTAATAGCTATAGCCTGGTAGCCTACATCCAAACAAATAAGCATTTCCTGACTGAATCGTTTCTCTTCACCTTTATTCTGATAGGCTTCGCGGCAATATTTAAAATTAATTTAGAATTAAACAATCTAAAATTGAAGCGCAAATAGTTTTTATCTCAACAGTAGGATTAACTATCATCACTAGTAAGTCTATTTTTCTAGACAGGCGTTCGCCGTGGTGATGTACCGGTTTGACCCAGCAGTAAGCTGCAGTAAAACAGCTCCTTCTTCTTTTCAAATTAAATGGTACGCTACTAGATTTAAATGAGAAATTGAAAACATCAGGTAGCTGAATCCTGCTGTTTCCCGACACAACGTTAAATGGATATCAAAGTCGTCTCTGGTGTTATGGTCAGCTCAAAGCCATGTGGGTCAGCTGTCCGACAGACCGGCCCATGGGCCTAACTAACTCACTTCTGGCGAAAGGTTCATTTTGTACACAAGTGACTGACCCCAAGCCCCTCCCCTTTTCGGTTGATAGTTCACGGCCAAAACTAGCTTCTCTCGACTTGCATATACCCTCGTAAGATTGACATGGGACACTATCACGCGATTATCACTCTGTCGATAACCATTGGCTGTTCGCACTGGTCACTCACAAGTATGTCGTAATTTCCGGTGTAATGATATCGCAGTGCTTTAATTTTATAATTTAAAATAATTACAATTTAAACATATATTTTAATCAGCCTACAGACTGTACTGATTTAAACAGCCAGAGTCCTGTTGTTAAGTTTTCCTCATTGCATTACGTGGTTGGTTGACCTGCATGTCAATCAAAACACCTTGCTCGCCATTTGATTGGTTCAAAGGAGCTGCAGTGATGACACCAGCAGCTTTCTGTAAAGTTCAGATATTTTCAACATGAAGCGCTCAGAGCGGCCGCACAAAAAATGGCGGTGCGCTGTGAAAAAAGACGTCTCGAATACTGCATGCTCCATCCTCATTTGGAACAATTCCACAAAAAAAAAAGCGATATGTGGACACAGGGCCCTACTATGCTGTTTTGTCCAGCCTAGTTACAGTAACTAGGTTGGACAGGTGAAAGGGGCGGGGCTTAGGATCGGTCAATTTGAGGATTTATGCTAATAAATCATGGTGTGCGTGCGTGTTCGTGCACGTGCGTATGAGCGTGTGCGATCGCTCGCTTTAGGGTGAAGGTGTTCTCCACATTTAGCAGTACAGTACTGTCTGGTGTGTCTCAGCTAATTAAAGTTAAATTATTGATACCCCTGTGAATTATTCAGCGAGGATAATGAGGGATAGAGACAATGGTAAACACAGGTATACTATCTCAACAGAGACTGACCGTATGGCCTGTATAGAGCCTTAAAGTCCATTTATGCTTCTGCGTTGCACCTATGTGTAGCCTACGGCGTCACTTACGCCGTCGTGAGCATGTTATACTTCTGCGCTGGTCTGTTGGCCGCCCGGACCTCTGCGCGTTGAATGCGCATGCGATTGATGCGAAGCCCCAAAATGTGGATGTGCCATGTCTTGTTATGCGGCAGAATTAGAACACAAATTAATGTTAACGTTTTGAAATAAACATATACACATATTTCTCTTGAGTGAATCTCTTAGTTACATCAAATTATATAATAGAAAACAATCTGTGCTGACACAAAATAGTATTTTAAAATACAGTTTTTCACTGCTTGAACAACAAGGTAATCCCATAGAGAAGCTGCTATAGCTTGGCTACTAATAGAGTGTAAAACGTCTTGAAATAAGCATATAAAAATATTTCTCTCCCTCTGCGAACCTCTTAGTTATATCAACATATATCATGGAAAACAATCTGTGCTGACACAAAATAGCATTTTACAGTAAAAGAAAAATGTTCTCTGCTTGAACAATGAGGAAATGTCATAGAGTGTAAAACATTTTGGAATAAACATTTTTATTTAGTTACACCAACATTTATCATAGGAAACAATCTGCAGACACAAAATTGTATTTATAAAAGACTGCTTTTCACTGCCCGACATCAAGGAAATACCATAGGGAAATCCCCCTGTTGTAGGCTGCATCGAATCGATGGACGGACGGACAGTAAACATTTTTTGAGAGGTGCTCGTCACTCTACACCGTAAGGTAGGCGGCTACCCTAGGGCGTAGGGTCCACGTAGGTGCGACGCAGAAGCATAAATGGGCATTCAGTCACTTCCGCATTATTGGACCTTAGTTTGGAAATAATATGTATGGTAGTCAACGGCGAGAATCTAATTATTTTTTGATCCCGTTTGAATTGTGACATGAAGTACACATATGATGTTTGTCTATTTAAAAGATAATTGCTCAAGCCAAGAACATTGAAGTTTGTTGTGAAACTATAACGTACTCTTTAGTTTGGTGTGTAACCGCTCTACCAAACTACAGCTTTCGTCTCGCACAACATACGTCACCAAAACAACCGCTTTCTTCACCTTGTTGACTGTGGCACGAAAACGTCATGACACGTACGCGACACGGGGCGTAGTCTTACTAATTACATAATAACAAATGCACGACTGCACAAACTGAGACTTTCTTGACTCTAAGAAGTGTCTTTTAAACAGTCAAAACATCAGATGTCTACTTCGTGTCACAAAGCAAACTGTCTCTAAAAATAATGTAATTCTCGTTCCATAATGCGGAGGTGACTTAGGCTCTGTATACCTCTAGCTCTACCTCTTCTCTCATGCTGACCTGCACCCCCCCCCACACACACACACACTTGTCTGTGTCAGTAACTGCCGTGCCTGCTGCGCTCTCCCCTTTCTGACACGTCCATCCATCCTTCATGGGCCCCACTCAGTATGCGTTCCCAATCGTCCGCCCCCCCCCCCATGACATTGTAGCGCCTCATACAGTAGCTGGCCTTGAGGGACAAGCAGAAAGTGTTAATTACTGCTCTGTTTTAAAATTATGCGGATGGAGGAGAGGGAGAACCATCTCGGACACAACTGGTGAGTGTGCATGTTGGAACACACAAGGACTAACGCAGCAGGCATACCTGTAGTCTGTGTGCGTAATGTAGGCCCATCCGTTGTAGGAAACTCACCATGCTATTTATAATAAAATGCATAAAAAGCAGTCGCCACCAAATCATGTGCTGGTGCGACCAACTGAGAAGGTTAGAAACTTAGTCTGGAGCCCTGCCTTACCCTCTCTCTCTCTCCTCTCTCTCTCTCTCTATTTCTCCCCCTCTCTCGCTCTCTCTCTCTCTCTCTCTCTCTCTATCTCTCTCTTTGTCTCTCTCTTGATAGATCATATTTGACCTTTAACTCCGCCCCTCTCCATCTTTCTGTATTATTTTGTTTTTCCCCCTCTCTGTTTGCATGCTCATGACTGGAGGAAAACATTTGATGGAGGAGTGATTTAACACAGCCCCACCCAGTAACTTATATGGGTCTTATTTCTGTTCTGCAGCGATATCTGCTGCCTTAAAAACAAAATATTTAATTACTGTTTTTATCTATTCCCATTCCACACAAGATGCTGTGTGTGTCTGTGTGTGTCTGTGTTTGTGTGTGTGTGTTGTACTGTATATGTAAGCCTAGGTGTGACCTTGGTTACCTTGGTGACAGTGCGACTTCTCATTAGTGCCGGACTGGAGGAAACAGTCGGGTAATGAGGGTACAACACTGTCCTCGTGTGCTCCCACACACGCACACACACACACACACACACACACACACATACAGTACACACACACATGCACACACATACATACAGTACAGTACAGTACACACACATACATACATACATACATACATATATACATACAGTATACAAACACAAACTCTATTCAGATGTCTGGCTTCACCTTCTGTTTAGTGTTTCCTCTGTGTCTCTCTCCCACACACACACACGCACACACACGCACACACACACCCACACACGCACACACTACCTCTGTTCTGCTGCCTGTTCTGCCACAGACTGTGCGCGTGCATGCGTGCATGTTAATGCGCGTGCGTGCGTGTGCATGTGCGTGTTTGCTTGCGAGCATGTGTGTGTGTGCGTGCGTGTGCTTGTGTGGGCGCGCATGCTGCCTGGCATGATATACAAACAAAAAAAGACATCTTTTTGTAGACAGTGCCTAGTGCAATACACACACGCACACACACACACACACACACACTTTTTTAGTTTGTATTATATTTAGGAAGTCCATTGAGATAACGCTGGATCACATTGAGAGTGTATATCGTATATCCACATACAATAAACATATGCAGCACACATGAGCAGAACAAGCATGTAAGAACAGAATATTCCTATAGAAAGGCATGGTGTAGTGTGGAGTGTGTTCGAAGTGTGGACAGGTGCACACGCACACATACGCATGCACGCGCTCGCACACACACACACACACACACACACAGTGAAGCCCTAATACACACCCATGTGCATTCATGTGTGGCAGCACCAAGCTGCTAGGAACAGACAGAGAGAGAGAGAGAGAGAGAGAGAGAGAGGGAGTGAGTGAGAGAGAGAGAGAGAGAGGGTTTGTGAGATGATATGAGATAAGGGGAAACCGTGGGAGGATAACCAGGAGAAGAGAAGGTGTGTGGACATCACATGCTCTCTCTCTCCCTCTCTCTTTCTCTCGTTCATTCTCTCTCTCTCTCCCTCTCTCTCTCTGTCTCTCGCTCGTTTGCTCTCTGTGTGTAGGGAATGGGAGTGTTGAGCACAACAGGTCTCTGCATGCGTTGTAAAATGTGCACAACCTTGTGTTGCAGGGACCCGTCAACTATACCCACACACACACACACACACACACACACACACACACACACACACAGGGCATGAGCACATGTGGTCTCGGTGCCATGAAAGCCCTGGCACAGAGCTACTACATGGCGCTTAACTGTCACACCTTCTCTTCATAACAACATGACGAGGAAAGAGAAATGGAGATACGGCGTGTCGCTGTTATATTTCAGAGAGAAATATAGGTTTAGTTCATGGCTGCTTCTTTAGCAGTAATTTACAGTATATAATCATATCACATCTTATTTTGTTTATTGTATTATTTTAAATTATAGTATCGCTCTATATACTGCATTGTCTTGTCTTCCTGTATCTTATCTATTTTATTATAATATCATCATGACAGAAAATAATGTAAAATGCAGGTCTTTCCCCCCGCTGAATTCTGTGTAGTTATACGTTTTACACAAAGAAAGAAATGTCCAGATCTAATTTATATAGTACGTTATAGAGTCTTTATTAGTGTCCCCTTGAGGGAGTGTGTCCTCTGCCTGTGCACTGGTCACCATTGCCTTGGTCAAAGTATACAGGAGTATATGTCTTTTGGCCAACACGCAACACATCTATTGCTACAGTGTTAGGTGGCGTGCTAACTCCACAGGTGGCGTCCCTCACTCTGCTCATGAAAAGTCATATTCTTTTGAGGTCGATCCTGTGATGTGTATGTTCATGTGCACGCGCGGGGCATAGGCAATGCATGTCTATGCGTGTGCATCCTTCTTTGCTCATCACATAAGGGGTGGAACAGGGGATAACTCCCAGATAAAACAAACACTTGATTTGTCTTTTGTTGTTGCCCGAATGTGATTGGCTCTCAAGTTCAGCAGTCAGTGGAGGGAGCAGGTATAGAGGAGGGTCTTGTCTCTGCTCTGTTGCTAGGTTACAGGTATACCCAATAGAGATAGAGTAGAGATAAAGATGAGGATGGGTGTGGATTCATTCTGTGTGTGTGTGTGTGTGTCCCTGTGCATGTGGGTGGATATAAATGTGTCAGACCCTCATTGTGTGTGTGTGTGTGTGTGTGTGTGTGTGTGTGTGTGTGTGTCTGCTGACAGGAGTTAGGGTCACAGGCGAGATGGGGGTGCAAGGGGGTGGGCACGCACACAACAAACAAACAAACACACCCTGTTTGCTCATTCCCCAACAATTCCAAGTGAGCCGAGTGTGAACACAAAAGGAGGCGTGTGAATGTCCCTGACAGTAAAGCACGTTCATTCGTCTTAATAATAAATCACGCTCGCGTTTCCCTCTTTAATTGGGATTCGCTTAACATTTTCATATGCGAGCATTCGCGTCTGTTTGTCACATTATTTACAGAAGCAGCATCGCGGTTCTTATTGGCCAGCTGATCCCAGACCAGTGGCTGGACAGTAATTCATTAGACATATGTATTAATCACAGACTACTTTGGATAACGCTGCTCTCAGAACAGCTGTTTGGCTGCACTTAGATTTTTATCATAGAGTGGTCAGTCGACGCTAATCGAGGTCGTTTATCAATTCAGGAGGAACACACGCAAGCTGATCGATGGCTGGGCAGAGCTGGTAATAGGGATTGATGAGCACTTGACTGGTGTGTGTGCGTGTGTGCATGTGCGTGGTGTGTGGGGCAGTGTTGGCAATTGGCATCACTAGATGGGTAGAGTGGCTAGGGCTGGGCGATATATATATATATATATATAGTATATAGTATATATATATATATATAGGAATATACCGGTATATTGGAATTTTTTCAAAAGAGATATAAGATTAGATAATATCGTTTATATCGATATAGTTATATTATGCGTTTATTCATGACTTTTTCGATTTGCTCGTCTCTCCCTCCATGCCTGCACTTGGCCTGAGGGGTGGAGTCATGGAGCGAGTGACCACCAGAGAAAGCTCACTTTTGTCAATTAATGTCGCTAAAATTTAAGAATGTCACATTTCCGTTGGGTTTCCGGTTTTTTCTCTATTCCTGAAGGATTAAGCCCACTTTATAGAAAATACAATATATATTGTGTATCGGTATTCAACCAAAATATATCAGGATATTATTTTTGGTCCATATCGCCCAGCCCTGACAGTGGCTAATACTCACTGGCTAATGATCTTAGTCAAGACAAGATGTGTCAGGTTAGGATCGCCAATAAACATGCAGCGCTTTGTCATGAGACATCCATGGCCTGTTTTGACTTTTGGTCACCGCCTATAAGGTTTTGTGACCCAGACTGCTGACCTTCCTCCGACCCGGCAACCATTTCCTCCAAGCTTCCACTCTCTGGTGAAAGTTCCTCTCATTTGCTAGCAGTGCGTGTTGAGCGAACCGGGAGACGACTCCAGCATTGACTCCGCTAATCGACGGAATACATTCCTGCAAACACTTGTCCCAGCTCAACTTTTTTCTTTCTTTTTCTTGGATGTGTCGGAAGGCCTTCGGAATGCCAGGAGTTGGGAGAGGGGTGTGTGCATGTGTGTGTGTGTGTGGGGGGTTGTTGCTGCATTCCAGCTTTGCTCACTGACCAGAGAAAATAATAACCCTCTGTCATACAGTAGTGTCTAGGCACTAGGTCTGCCTGTCTGTCTGTCTGTCTGTCTGTCTGTCTGTTGGTTTGTACTCTCTGCTTCAATACTCTCGGTCTCAATGCAAAACAGAAACAGGTGTGCCTGCTTTGCTAACCGAGTTAGCTTGTTTGACTAACTGTTCCTCAGGCCACAAAATCTCCACAATTCCAAGTATTCAAAGTTTCCCTACACCGCCAACCGTGTCGACCGCCGCACAGTGGAAAACAAAAACGAAGCATTTCATAGTGGCTAAATAACTGGAATAAGTGTAGAAGGCAGCCACATGTGTACTGAAGGGAGTCAGGCTTCCCAAGAGAATAAAAGCAGAGGAGGAAGTGAGGCAGACGTCTTGTGTAGACAGAAAGTAGTCCCAGCGCCCTTGACCCTGCCTCTGGGGTGGGATGCAGTCAGAAGATGGTAACGCTGTTCCTGGAACTATGACTGGCTCAGTGGTGTGTGTGTGTGCGTGCGTGCGTGCATGTATGATATATTTATCTTTTCCACAGCACTTTTTGTAGGCTAAATCCTCCCTTTTTACTGCTAGTGGTTAGAAACCTTTGACATGTCTGGGCTGACAGCCTCGACTGACCTGCAGAGGCTGGTCAGTTGAGGTTAAACTCTCGCAGAGTGTGTATATTTTATTCGTGCCTGCGTGTGTTTGTGCGTGCGTGCATGAGCGGGTGTGCACTTAGTCTGATAGAGTGACACAGAGAATTGCAGGATAAATTGACAGAAATTTACAATTTCCAAATGAAAAGGAGGTAATAGAGGAAAGAGAGAGAGAGAGAGAGCAAATGTGTGTGTGTGTTGTGTTTGTGCGTGTGTGCGTGTGCGTGTGCGTGTTTGTGCGAGTGTGTGTGTGTGTGTGTGCGTGCTTGCAACATGCGAAAGCTCACACGTGCGTGCGTGTCGGTGATTTCAAGGACCACTCTATGTAATGAGCTTAGCAGGTTGACAGGGACGGTTCTCTTAAGTCCCCAGGGGCTTAAAGGCAGGGTCAGTCATTCTTGCTAACTTCGAGCTCCGCAGTCCTCCACGGGTGGCCCATCACACGTTGAAATGCATTGTGAAGCAAAGCGTAGTGTTGCGGCTTTGTTGATACGAGCGGTGTTCGCCACTTTGTTTATGTTCCAATTTACGGAGCCAGGGCTGTGTATAAGTATCATTTTGTTTTTTCAACGCACACAAAGAATGAGATATTTGGTGAATTTTATAAAAAGTGTATTAGCTTACATTTAGCTTGCAATAGGGGACTATACCTTTAAATCACACGGGCACATGGGCTGCCACAACAGTAGCCCTCATTTATCAAGCTAACGTTGAAGCCAGCGCAGATGGGAGCGCTGAACTCATCTTACGACAGCACTCACGTGTTCCTATCTCGACCAAATCAGCGTACGGTAAGAATAAGCAGGGGTTGACAAATGTAACATTTAATTCATGTCATTTAAATACCACGGCCCTAAATATACTGGATTTGGAGGCCTCGCCCCTAGACTTTACGACATGGAACCGTAATACGTCAAAGAAGAGGAACTTCTCCGACCTGCTCCAACTAGTGGCAAAGCAGTAACAGATAGACGTACGCTCCACATGTGTAGTGCGTGTAGCCGGTTAATGTTTGCCTAAATGTAATAGCCTAGGCCAGGGCTATTCAATTACAAATTCAAGAAATTTTAACAAGAAAAACTGTAGGTGGGCCACATGTTTTCGGCAATTATTTACTTGAGCGCCTATAAGAGCAACCACCCTGCAGCTTGGTTAATGTGTCAAGTCAATTGCAAAGGTTTTCTATAAAATTATTAATTTGACATGTCAGAGGAATTGTTGTCAAAAGTCCATCTGGGGAGCCGTACATTGAAACTGTTTGTGAATGCCTGTACTTTCCAAAAAATACTTGGCAGTTGATTGGATGAACCATGTTTTCACTGTCTGCACCATGGTCGGCACACCTAAACCACGCCCGTATAGCTATAAACACGACGCTGATTGGAAAACCATGCCCGTATAGCTATAAACACGACACTGATTGGAAAATTCAGTTGCTACTCGGACACATTCAAAATGATTCCGAGGCTTTCCAGACTGATTCTCACTTCGAAATTAAACTAAAGCTTGCGAGATCAGGAGGGTCTCTCGAGGCTATAGAATTATATAGGATGCCGTTAATTCCAAGTCTTTCTGGAGTATTGGCTTTTGCACAACAAAATATCAGTTACACCCCCACATGCGTCCAGTTTGCAATGCGGTGTTGTAAACATGAAATTACATTTGTTAGACAAAGTAAAGACAAAAACACAAATAAAGTTGGGTAGACTGTTGGCACCATATTCCAGGTATTCCTACCGGTATGGGTTCAAATGTGACTGGTACCATAACCAACCATTAACCTCAATAACAGTAGCTATGTGTACACATGTATACACATGTCACTCAGACTAATTTCATGGAGTTGATCATTAGGTCTAGACTACTACATTACATTTGCACACAGACTATGTCATGATCTCTTGGCTATAGAACAGTTAATAACTAATTTACAGTAATATATTGACTTGATTCGTATAGTGGTTCTACAGTATATTGAGCTAATGTATAGTGGACAAGGGTGCAATCCCATCGTGGGCCACATGGGGGCAGTTGGTGGGCCGCATCTGGCCCGCTGGCCGCCAATTGACTAGGCCTGGCCTAGGCTATAGGCAGGGCTTTATTTGTGCCGGAGCACGCCGGAGCTCGCTCCCTCACCTCTCAGATTGGGACTGGTGTCCTGACATTCTATCCGACCTGACAGATTGTCTTACCTCGTCATACTTCGCATGCGTACATTCAATTTGCGCCATTTTCGTCATGACTTGAGACACGCCCAACATTTTTTTCCTACCGGCTTCCAGAATTATATCGTGGTTGACTATATTGTGGAAAGGTTAGTATTGCTGTCAAATTCAATTCTTTAAACATAATACCTATAATATATTAGTTATTGAGCATAGTATATTATTAATTAGTATATAATTAATGATAGTTTACTTGGCCTACTGTAGGCTATATGAATATGTTTCGCCCCATTCAGGGACGTTTTAGCACACTCTAACAAAGTTATTTTCACCCGTCGATTTAATTATTTATTTGCCAGCAGCAGCACTAGCTATGCCAAAACGTTATTTTGTCCCTTCGAATCATACCGAAGTAGCCTAATTTCAAATCTAGCAATATGTAGGGTAGGACAGTCTGACAAGGTAGGACAGATGGTCGGAACACCAGCACCTATTTGATTGGATCCGGCACCTCATTTACTGTCAAAAACTAATAAATAGCCCACTTCTATTTATTAAAATTTTTTTTACGGAGCCTTGCCGTTGAACAAGCCCCTGGTTCGGCGAATGGATCAGAGCACAGTGTGACTGACTCTCTATGAAAGCAATATGCGTGTGTGTGCATGTGTGCGTGTGCGTGTGTGTGTGTGTGTCTTAGTGTTTTGATCTAAGTTCATGCACGGCTATCGTCGCACGTGCACGCACACACACACACACACACACACACACACACACTGACACACACACACACTCATACAAACACCACACACTGACACCAGATCAAACACACGCCCCCCTGGACCCCGCCCCCTTCCGCACAGGGCCCGAGCGTGCATGACTTTGATCCCCACCGCAGCATCCGCTCCAACCCCCCTCCCCCAAATGACACTTAGCCCGGGCTCAGGTTACTTATTCCCTTGCTTTAAATAGACCTGGCCGTGTCTTCAAACACAGTGGATCCACCTTGTGTAAGTGGACACCTGCATTGTAGAATCTAGATTTGCAGGCTCTAGATGGACTGACCATCTCACAGGGAGGGTTGTGGTCAGTGTCGCCATCATCTGAGAGAGTAATAATAACCTTGTAGACTCAGAGTATGTGTGTGTGCGTGTGTGTGTGTGTGTGTGTGTGTGTGTGTGTGTGTGTGCGTGTGTCTCGTTTGAAGAGAAGCCAGATCTGAGTGCAGACACGTGATACGTTTTCTCTCATACAAGCCTCTTTGATGGCAACATTCGGATTCGATATAATAGGGTTAAGCCTGGGATACTTACATCGAATGAAACATATGAACTGAAATAGATTTGGCCCCTCAGATCCTGCCAGTGTGGGAAATTGTTGCCACTCGTTTTTGTTTTTGTCATGTTTTTTTCCCACTGTAGCTGGAAACCAGCCAAAGCTGGAAATCATTGTTGTGTATGTCGGTAGGCATTCAAACCCAGGACTGATATTGTCCTGTTAATTCAAAGTAATTCATAAATCTACCGTGGCAGAGCTGGATTACTGTTCTAAATTAAGCATGGGTTATTCCAATAACATTATAATAAATAACTGTGTTGTAATGCCGTTCCGTTCTAAGTGGTGATTTGGTTGGTTTAACATGAGAAAACATGGGGAAAGGCACGATTTGCTAAAAGAAAAAGACAATATCTTAATGTATTTCTAAAGAAGATTTTGACATGCTATGTGTAGGCCTATTTGTAAAATAATTTCTTATATACAACAAATAGACCTAGAACAGGAACATTCCATTTGTCTGGTAATGACTAGGGTTGGGAACCGTTCACATCTGAATCAATACCGGTGCCGGTCCGGTACCTTGAATTTGGTACCGGTACCTAACGGTACCTTTGTTTGGTACTTTACTCTCTGTAACAACATTACAGTAATTACATGTTGCCTATAGAAAAAAACTACCTGACTCTTTACAATGTGTTCTGCGTTAGCCTATAGCCTAATTCAAGCATTATTGAACTCTGCTTACTTCAGTTTTCCTGATCGCCCCCTGCCCTGTTGCTACAGTAGCCTACACTGTGTATGAATTTCAACTACGTTCTCTGAAGCAGATATACGGTAGCTTACGTTAGCATGGCACAATTTTAATAGTGACATTATTTTGTAAATGTAGCCTACAGGGTTATATGCTAAACTAGGACGTTGTACATATTGCTGCGATGAACAATAGGCCTAGTTGACTCGGTTTGATCTTACAGTACCTGTGTTCAACACCGGAGACGTATGCACATGTGACCTAGTTCCTGCTCTCGTCATACTGCTGCAAGAGTTTGCTGTGTCCGCTGCTACAGCGGTCTGTATATCTCGTTGCTCCAGTGTCAACTGCAAATTACGTACTGTCGAGAGCTGGAAGCGGCACCCAATTTAACAGAGGCTGGCTGCAGGAAGTCCTCTAATAAACAGATGCGCAATGCGTTAAAATAAAAAGCTGTTTCTCCCTGAGCATGAAGACTAGATACTGGAAACTTCTTTAGCCTACTAGACAATGGCACAGCGAAAATTGAGCAATCTAGAAAAAGGCTAAAACTACATTTTCCTCTATCAAGTCTCCTGCAGCCAGTGTTAGATAAATGTAACTCTCCATGAACTACGAAACTAAGTGGGCCTACCTTACGTCGACTATTTGCAAATTTGAACAGAAGTGCAAAATGCCAAGTGGCCATATTATTATTATTAACCGTGTTGAAAATGTATTTTTTTCCAATGTCCCTGCGTAGCGGGGGCAAGATGCACCTTAAGACAATTCTTAAAGGCAGGATTAGTCAGTTTCGAGAACACTTGCTAACGTCAAGCTCAAATCAAAGCAAACTCTCAAAAGCTCCACCCCCCCTCTCCACACACACACACACACACATTGAAACACATTGCGAAGCCAAGCGGCATAGTAGTTGTATGCGGTGTTTGCAGCTTACCTGCGTTCCTTAAATGTTCCTATTTACGGGTTAGACGTGCCGTATTGTTTTTTCAGCACACACAGAGAACGGTACGCTATGGAAATGCTATGAAATACATTATTTGGTGAATTAGACTTGACGGGTTTAAGCTTACAATTAGCTTGCAATAGCTGACTATCCCATTAACCAGCGATCTGCCCCAGCTGGCCCACTGCTTGCCCTCCATGTTTTTTTTTTTCTACCTCATGGGGAAAGTGAGAAAAAAAAAATCTGTACAGACTCTTTGATGCTTTGTTCCCTTCAACGTTTCAAAGGAGATGTCCAATTCTTTCCCCGTCCTCCCCAACGCACCCCCCCCCCCCCCGCCCTCCCACTAACCAGGCCCTGCGATCGATCTGACCGCATCTCTGAGTCCCACATGTCATCTTTTCTTTGACACGGCCTCTCGGCTCCCCTCTGCTTGGTATTCCGGGGTGGGAGCGCATGCACCATCGCGGATCCATCAGCTCCGATCGGAATGCCGCACCACGGCTCCGGGAGATGGAGGGATGAGAAAAGAAACGATTGAGAGAGAGAGAGAGAGAGGGAGGGAGGGAGAGAGAGAGAGAGAGAGGGAGGGAGAGAGAGAGGGCAGGTCACTAGCTTGTCGACATCCTTCCGGGACCAAAGCCTCAGACTGACATAAACGAGGAAGGGGAGGGAGGAGGGGAGGGATAGAATAATGCAACTAAGGTAGATGGGCAAAAACAAGAGGAAAACATTTATTTTCCTTCTGCAGGGGCAAAGGTATTTGTACTTTCATATTTTCATATATCACGTTAGCTGAGGTACGTATCTGTGGGACTCACATGTTTTCTTTTAAATTCTTTTATCTCTATTGCCTTTAACCTTTAAACATGTCTGTCATTGTCTTAGACATTCAGGCCTAGTTATTGCCCATAGCGATAGCTAGTTTGCTAGCTGCATAGCTTCAGCTGTTCATGCAGTCAGAATCCCAGTGGATCGTTGCAGACAGCCATCGTGTATATGGATGAGGTCAGCGGAGGAGAGCGAGGCCCTCCCTCTCTCATGACTGCACTTCACACAGCAGGCCCAAGGGAGATCCAGACACAGTAGCCACGAAGATGGGGGCCACAAAGACAAAGACGAAGAGAGATTTACACAGAGATGTTCCAACGGACGGCACTAACGCATTTGATTTGTAGAATGGGGGGGGGGGGACGACCCAGCGTTCCATGCAAGTGAATGGGGAGATACACGTATTTCACCACAATATTGCCCATTATTTCTCTGTGCGGGCGTTAATGGGTATTTTGAGTATATTACATTCATTCCTAAGTACCTGCGATCAATCTGTGGCCACAATGGTGTTTCTGCAGTGAACTCTTTTGGGGTAACTTGACTTTGTTTCAGGCATGTGCGGTAGTGTAAGCTGCCTGCGCCTGGTCTGGGCGCTGCCTACGTCAGCCTCCACAGCAGAAAATGCCGTTGGTGACACGCCCACCAGAAGCGTGCAACTTTTGCCTCATTGAAATGCATTGCAACGCTCGCATCGTTCTATAAATATTAAATCTGTTGCTAGAGGCCTATGGACCAGCTCTGTATGTCATTGAATCTCAGTTGCTCTTGTTCAGTTTTGCATATTTGTGACACATCTAATGCTGTTAACTACAACACAGGGATAGATATTTGATTACAGATCAGTACTGTACATACTGTAGATGGATAGTAGATAGACATTGCTGTAAATTACACTCTTATATTCTGCTATTTGCGGAGCCACGGCCGTGTAGAAAGAAGTACTTGGTTATTTTTTCACCACACGCACAAAGAGAACAGCAAGCTAGCGGAATAAATGGTAAATTGGTGCATTTATATAGTGCTTTGCCTGACATTCACCCAGTCACACACACATTCACACACCAATGGTGATTGCTGCCATGCAAGGTGCAACCAACCACCTGGAGCAGTTAGGGTTAGGCATCTTGCTCAAGGATGCTTAGAGGTAGGTCAACACTGGGGTTTGAACCCACAGCCTTCCGGCTGGCAGCCCAAATTCCAGACCACTAGACCCTGTCCACCAGGAATAGGAGGAGATATTTGGTGAATTTGACAAGAAGTGTTTTAGCTTACATTTCACATTTGTCCAAGCCCTGCCCCTTTCACTTGTCCTACCTAGTTACTGTAACTAGGTAGGACAAAACACCATAGAAAGCTATTACAG
>JAODUH010055219.1:0-18382 GCA_027564835.1 Typhlichthys subterraneus
TCTCTCTCTCTCCCTCTCTCCCCCCCCCCCCTCGCTCTCCCTCTCTCCCTCTCCCCCCTAAACTCCCCCCCCCCTCTCTCTCTCATCTGTACTGGACCTTGCTCCCGTGAGCAGGCCGCTATGACAGGCAACTCTTACGTTTCCCTCCAGTTGCACAGAAGTCGACAGGAATTGGTTCTGACTCATTTTCACGAGCACAAAGAGCGACAAGCAAAAGTGGCTTGAAATGTCACCCGTAGACTGGAAGTGGCGTCAGGGGCCAGCGCAGAGCAAAACTGCTGTCCAACCCTTAGACACGTCTCCAGGTCTTTTCTTGCTCGCATATTTTTTTTTGTGGGGATACCGGAACAAAATAAAAACAATAAGTACAATAAAGGAAATGGTGGTATTTCTCTAAACATGCAACTCCCTGACAAAAAAAAAATGACCATGGTCACGGATGCTAAGCTAGTGCTAACATATGGCATACTAGGAGAATTAACACGGTTTTATTTATTTTTGCCAGAGATGACCTCCGTATGGACTGAGTAGTACGCAAATAGCTTGATCCTTTGACCTAGATGGCAAAAACAATGTAGAAACTATGGTTGCGTGGTGGGTTTTTGGCACTTTTCAGCAGAAACTATGGATTACAGTCGTGCAATCACTTCCTTCATGCAGGTCAACAAAAGCTGATTCTCTGCTAAGAGGTTGTATATCCTTCAAATCAAAGAGAAGCAAAAGTCACAGTCACCTCCACAAGCCACTATTATTACCACCAGGATTACATCTGCTGTTTTTATGGCACATATAGCAGCACACAAGTGATGCTGAGATGGTAGCTAAAAACTGAGGTAATTAAAAACCCGTCTATTGTCGTAGCAAGGGCCCTTGCAGAAAAACCAGCATTGCAGAGCTACATTGACTTAATTAACCCCTGTGGGTCATAAAGAGACAGGTGACACAAGCTAACATGACACACTAAATGAGCTGTCAGGAAGTGAATGATAAGGAACAATGAGACAGTTAGAACTGAGAAATAAGGAGAGAGAGAGAGAGAGAGAGAGAGAGAGAGAGAGAGAGAGAGAGAGAGAGAGAACAATGAATGCCACAGGCGTATGGATGAGTTGTGCATGCCCTCATCAATGTTTCATAACCACAAGATCTAATATTCAAGACATACCACGTAGGGGGCGAGAAGGAGAGCTTAGATGGGTCAAAGAAAGATGATATGATATTGGCTGCGGAAGATAGGATATACTCCATGGAATGAAATACCAACTGAACAAATACTGCAATACAATGTATATCGGAAGATACGGTTGTTGGGATGACTGAACTGCAGACGCAGACGCATCGAAGACAACAAGCGGTCATGTTGAAAAGCAGCGCCGATCTGTGCTAAATTAGACATAGTGTAAATATAGCCAAGCCAATTAGCTCAACGGACATCCCTCCCCACTCTCTCTTGGTCTGTCCATATTTCTGCCTCTCTCTTAACAAGCGTAAACACAGCATGCTTAGCGCATGTATGTGTGTGTGCATGCACGTGTTTACATGTGTGTGTGTGTGTGTGTGCATGCACGTGTTTACATGCGTGTGTGTGTGCATGCACGTGTTTACATGCGTGTGCGTGTGTGATATTGCTTCTGCTACCTTTGCCTCTCTTCATCTTTCATTCATTCACTCGTTCCTTCTCTCTATCTCTCACTCTCTCCTTCTATGTTTAGAATTGCCTTGCAGCAACACAGACGTGCACACATTTATGCTCTTGGCAGTCTCTAACACATACACACACCTCATACATAATGATGAACAAAACATAGAAGACACACACACACACACACACATGGTTATCAAAATGTAAAGAACAGAACAAACTTTTTCTTATTTCTTTATTGCTCTAGACAAAATAATTGAGTTGCATCAGACCACATGAAGCTGATTTGGAAACCAATTCACACATTTTCACATGGATTAAAACATACCTATCTTCTAGTGTTTACTGGAAGTTGTTAATTTATCCCAAAGCAAATATATTGAAGCACTGTATCTGTTAGCCTTAGTCTGGCACAGACTGTGAGCTACTGCCATAGCACCAAAACTCCAGCCCAATAAAAAGTGCTTTGGAATAGTTCCCTGAATCAAGAGCCAACAACATTACTTATCAGGGTCCTGGAATGATTAAAGCTGATAATGGTGTTATATACTGTATCTGTGTATCAGACAAAGTCTTATCTTATAAAATGAATGTAATCTCTAGAGTTAGTTTTGGATACCAAATAAGGTTTTGAGACAAGATTTATTAAGCTCATCTTTGAACGCAGCAGACTGTAAATTCAGCCTGAGGAAAAACCACAGATTGTAGAGAAATTATGACCTCTATTTTGACTGGGTCATCTTTTCATTAGCAATGTGTTAGAACTATGTCATCTAAAATATGTTATAAACCATGTAAAGTTATAAAATAGAAATGAAAATAGTTGAATCTGTACATAATGAACTGTTCAACATACAGTCATATACTCTATGTTGTCATGTTCACCAATAGGGTTAGCAATGGCTTAGCTGCATTTACTGTAAATTAGTGTATATATATATATATATATTTATATACACACATATATACCCTGGATATATCTCTATTAAGTAATATTGGGCAAGAAAGCTGGGATATATGGTTTAACAAAATGTAAATTACACTGTAAGGACTCAAATCTATCTGAATGATTATTATAATAACCCTGCATTAGCATTCTTGTGTGTGTGTCTGTGTGTGTCTGTGTGTGTGTGTGTGTGGGGGGGGGTGTAATACAGTAGTACGCTAGTTATTCTTCATTACTGCATGTAGGACCCAAATGTAATACAAATGTTGGTCAACTTCAGTCAAAGCAGGATAACAGAATCTATAACTAGTTGACTGAGTGTTGAGGACAGACATGATGCCGTTGGGCGCGAGCCAAGAAACCCTTTTTACTGTACAGGGAAGGGGCCAAAGAGCAAAGCAATATTCTGATGCCCTTTGCTGAAGTGCTTGTGTGAAGCCATGGTAGTTCTTTGTAGTCTGTGGTTGTCTGGCCCGTCTGTGTTTACGGGAGGATGTGAATGGATGTACAGTAATTGGCCACTCTTGTGGTGCCACCACCCCTTTCTCACTCCTTCTCTCTTCATTTGGGCTTTGCTTTTACAACCGCGGGAGTACCGACTGACTGGATGTGCTCCATTTTCACCTGAACACTAGCCTGGCTCCGTCCGACTAGATACAGTCTGGAAAACAGCCACCTTACTCTGCTGGCGGACCAATCAGGGTGGTTAGTGAGATGACGTTGATGTCAAGCGTGGTGGTAGAGCTAGATGAGGCGATCAAAACAGTTGTAGCAATGCCGATAGGTTAAATGGCATCCAATAGTTTCAAAAGTAAACAGAGGTCTATGCCCAGAAGGAGGAAACGACTGTTAACACTTCCCTATGGAGCGTGGCCAGACCATATTCAACTAAGTGAATATTAGGTCTGGCCACTGTTAATTATTGCTGTGAAGTTGGACATATTAACATGGAAGTCTACAGGAATGTTCTCCCTTTAGAAGTGGCCATTCAAGGAACTGCAGCATTTGGTTACAAATATGCCAATCACGTAGGGATCATCAAATGATCCCTACGTGGCCTAGTGCCAAAAGCTGCAGTTCCTCAAATGGCCACTTGAGGCTGACTGCAAATGTGAGTAAACCCCCATAGACTCCAATATAAAATGTCCATCATCACAGCAAACATAAAATGTTTACAGCCGGGTAAAAACAAAAGGGGGATAACATTTTATAAACAGTTGCACATATATTAGCCCATCCAGTAGATGTGCAGTCGGCAATGCATGCAGGTCTAAATAAAACGTTAAATAGTTTGTTTAGGTTTGCGTTAGTTTTGGCAAATAAAATAAGCATTTGACTTATTTCATATACATCGGGTTCTCAGTTTGAATGTTATATGAGGTTTTCTAACTGCTGAAAGCTAAAGGTGTGCTGCTGGCACAGGCTATATTCCAAAGCTGTTAAACTCCTAGATATGCAATATGGCTGTTCATAATGAGGTGGCTTTGGAAATATGTTGACAAACACCAGTCTTATTCAATGGGAATCTGTGCCTATGGCAAAACATGTGAGATTGCACCATGACAGTTGGGGCCACGCATCTTTCTCATTGGGAAAATTGGACAGACCCAAAAGTATTTATTTTGGCAAGTCCACCTCCTTAAAATAAGTAAAACACTTACCATGTCTATTCTTCACAGTGTCTGAGGAAGATGCTAAATTAACTTAGCTAAAAGCATGATGTTTATCTCACTTAATAAAGTTACATGATGTGTCTTTTTTGTATAAATGTGTCTTGTTTAAAGGCACATGCCTAAAGTGTAAAAAGGTGACAAGCACTAGTGCTGACATATGCTACAACACTAATTACCCTGCTTGTCATGGAGACATGTAAACCTTTCCTTGTCGCACAAAGGCACAGCCGCACACTAAAACAGGCTTATTGCAATGACCCATATTATTGATAAAACAAACCATCAACTTGTATGTAGAGAGGAAGATATGCATGCCACATCCTAGCCACTCGGTAAATAGACAAGCGGAGGAAGAAATATGAAGCAATGTCTTCACCTCACAGGCAAGAGGTTTGACAACACTGGCGGCAAGATAAGGTACATGTTGAAATGTTTGCTTCGGCACGCTGAAAATAAGGCACATTCTTTAGGGGCAAACACGTACAAAGAAAACACATAGCCTACATGCAGAAACATATCGGACATATAAACATAAATAGGAAAAACCACTTCATACAGTCTTGTATACCAACATATATACAAATACATACACACACTAAAAAACAAACCTGCCACAAGCCCATCATCGCTATTATTTGTCATAGCCCGTGGCAACACCATGCCGTGGTGATCAATGTCCACCTGGATTCCTAACAAATCCAATTCTAACTATCTTAACAGTTAGAGGAACACTTTAATAGCACAGCTCAGTAGGTAGAACAAGCCAAACACTAGAGGTTTTCCCTTTTCAAGGTCCGCCATGTCAACTCTGTGACCTAGGAATACCACTGAGCTCAGTCCTTAACCCACAACAGGCTGCCTACACCTGCAACATTTTATCTGTCTAATTGTCTATCATACACCTTTATTTAACCAGGTAAAAAGCCTCATTGAGATTAAAATCTCTTTTCCAAGAGCGACCTGGCCAAGAGGGCAGCTTAAAACATCCACATACAACATTTAAACACACAATGTCCACCATTCCATTACAGCACCACAATAAATAAACAGTCATAGTCAATACATGCTTTTATTTCTTAAGCAGCAAACATGTAGCATGCAGCCAAGAATGTCTTTTGAATAACTCATACTGAATGATTTTGGAAACAAATCTAATTGTGATTTTTCTGATAGATATTGCGAATTGATTTGCGATTTTTATTTAAAGTCAAGATTTAAGTTAAATATATATGTGCAACATATTTAAAACATGTTATGGAGCATTACCACATGAGATGGCATCAACATATTAACTGCTCTATACTCAAATGAAAGATGAGAGCATAAAGATACAGGATTCATTTGTTTAAGCATGGATTTATTGCATTTTAGGACATGCAACAACAGCCCGTGCACCTTGGCAATTTTAGACTATTTTTAAATGTGCCCAAGCACACCTCATTTCAGCATCCCTAAAATAATTAATACAAATAATTCAGATTTTTTTTTTAGCCAAAATTTATACTCTCTAACGTTAGATTTTCTTGGCTTGCCTGTAGAGATTGAACAAATACACAGCCTATTAATTGTTACACAGTGAAATTAGTGATTTAGCAGGCACTCTGTGTATTCTCATGAGACCCCCCCCCCCCCCCTTGTTCAATCCTAGAATCTCCCCTGCTAGAACTATTTCCACCGTTCCAGTGTCTGTGCACCATTATGGGCGCTGTTCTTTTTGTTTGAGTGACGGCATGCAAATAAAATTATTGACGCTACCAAAAAAACTGGGTCAGATGCGCATATAAATCGCATGCTTTGCGATTTATATGCTAATCGCTATTGGTTCAAATCGCAATTTTGGTTTGAAAACGATTAATCATTCAGTCCTAACTCATACTACAGGGATGCACATGCATACTGCAGGACACACACATGCCTCCCAAACATGAGTACACACACACACACACACACACACACACGGCAAATACAGAACACACAATATAATACTAGCACCACCCCCACACCCAACACACACACACAGTGTCCTCACCAGAACGAGTGTTGATGGCGAAGAAGTTCTGTGGGTTCCCACTGACGATCTTGTACCCAAGCCTGTCGGCCCCCTGGGGAGTGCTGTCGGGGTCCTGGGCCTGGATCTGCACCACAGACACGTCCCGCGGGGAGTTCTCAGCCACGGTGGGCCGGTACATTGGCTCGGCGACGAGGGGAGCGTTGTCGTTGACGTCCTCCACCTGGATGTAGACCTCGATGGCGGCGTAGTGCGGAACAACGCCGCGGTCGCTGGCGTACACCGTCAGCCAATAAGAGTCCTTGGTCTCACGGTCCAGCGTGTCGGTGGTGTAGACCACCCCTGTGGAGAGGAAGAGCGATGGTCAGCATACATTCGTCGTAACTGCCTGACACACTGTGGTTGTTAAAACGGATCACCAGTGGGTCTCATTCAGTTATTCAAATTAATTAGTAATTATCAGAAAGAAAAACTAAAAAGAAAGATTTTAAATATTTACAAACCTAGTACAGTGTAGTAAAAATATGATTCTGGATGTTTAAGTAAAGGCATACTTCACATCTCATTACTAATTCTGTGTACGTTTTTCCAAAATGTACCAAGCTCAACATCATGACGTTACTTTAAGGTAATAGGAATATGTGGCTAAATAAGGGCCTGTGTATTGTATTTGGTACACTTGTGTTTACAGTTTACCAAAAATAATCTGTTAATTCTACACAGCGATGGAAATCGGATAAATAGGAACACAAACAGAGTGGCTAACACCACTCACAACAACATCTTTGGCTTTGCAACGTGTCACCAAAGTGTTTAACGATGCTTCTAAGGAGAGTTAATTTTGGTTTGAGCTCAAAATTAGCTAGCGTTCTCGAGAACGACAAAGGCCCTGATCACACAGAGATGCACCGACAGCAAAATCTGTTGTTTTCTTATTGTACAGCGCTCTTGGCATGCACTCCTCTCTGGCGCCATGCTTCACGTTTCTTTTTTTGCGTTTTTTTAGACGCACATAAAAGGTCAAATATTCTGTTGCATTGCTCGTCAATGTCACACTTGACCAAGGCAGCCAATCTATGTGAGTTCAGGGCCTAAGCCAGCCTTTAACCTCGACTGAGGAATGGGTGGGCGTGTACACACCATCCTTGATTGGCATATTCCTGACATCTACAGGGTGTTTGTAAATGACGGGCCCAATTTCAACAAGTTACAAATGGTTTCATGAGTTATGTTTTATGAACTCTATACCTCTCCATTCCAACTGGTAAGAGTTTCATTGATAGGCTGTTTGTGTTTGCAAAGATATAGCAATTTAAATTCGTTGTAAGGTTTAGAATGACCGAGGCAACAACGAGGGAATAAGGAATAAATGAAAACCGTTTAATAATCAAAAAACCCAACAAACACAGGCATGAAGACAAAATAACCCACAAGGGTTAGAATAACACAAACACTATATATACACACTGACAGCAATCATCCACATAGGAAACAGGTGTGGGAGGCCCTGATTGTCACCTGTCTCAGATCAGCTGTCAGTACTCCAGGGAGCGCCTGGGAACAGTAGGCATTGCCCCGCCCCAGGACCTCGGCGTGACATTCGGGTCCATCATTTTAAAACACCCTAATATGTGAGTATTGTCATCCCACAACTGACACTTTTTATATTTATTTATTTTAAGGATATGTTTAGTTTTCCTTTAGTCTGAACAAAAAGCTGACCATAACGGATTTCGTAATATAACGACAAAACCACAGCAATAAAGCATAGAAGAAAAATGTATTAAACGTTCTTAACGCAGCACAACATGCTACAGAAACATAGCATAGCTGCATCTGTACACACTTAACCTGTCAGCACTCAGGATCTCTGAATACTAATGTTCACCACGCCAACATGCACTCACAACGGCATGGCAAAAAATGTAAAACACTACTATGGTATATTACAATCTAGGCATTTTTCTGTAAGTATTAACCTTTAATAGTTTTGGGGCCAGTGATGCAATATGTTATACAAGGGGAACCGTGACCCCTGTTCCATTGGCAAGGCTGAGGTAATTAAAAAGGATGAAAACAATTAAATATGTACGGCAAGAAGATAATTAAGATTAATGTAAGAAAGAAAGCAATGTGAAACTATCGACCTCGTTTTTTTTGGCTCCATTATGGGAACGTCACGTCAACAGTTATTTCAAACAATCAGTTCCACATTTTGACCTGATTACAGTAGTAGTGACGTGCTGATTATTATTTCACATGAAGCCTGGCTGCTTGCTACATTATCCCCGTACTCATGGGATATTCCCAAGGCGGCACAATTCAACGTAATGATCCTCCGACTTCTGGCCCACCCCTCGAAACCAACCGACAGAATCAAGCCCACTGACACAACCTCCCCTCTCTTGCCTGCCGACCACCAAACAGACCGGTCATGTTGGCCACACGTCTCTATTCTCAACACGAGTGTCTTGTAAAACGCTCTCTCTAGTGCAACCGCTCCACGGAGCCTGGTTAGTGTTGACAAGTGTGAATGAGTGCAGGGGAAGTCTACGTTATCAAGGCCACAGCCAATGTATTTAACACATGATCTGGTCCTACATATAGCCACAGTGGTGTGTGCGTGCGTGCGTGTGTGTGTGTGTGTGTGTGTGTGTGTGTTGTGGCTGGTTGAGACTTGTGATCTCTGAAATCCATGTGGTGTTTTGTGTGTGTTTCATGTGGTCTCTTGGGGGCTCTGTGCGGTGTGTGTGTGTGTGTGTGTGCGTGTGCGCACGTGTGTGTGCCTTGCCGATGTTTGTGCATGTCTGTTGTTGAAGGCTGCTTAGCCCACTCAAGCCTCAACATCGATTTGACTCTCTTTCTACAAGACTGAATTAGCTTCAGACGACCGCAAGCTAACGGAGTTGAACCCAAGTGTTATTGGCTTACTGCGCATGCTAGCACGCATGCGCTCTATCACTGGCACGCAGGCACGCATCTTTAGCCGGTTACTGTAGCCCTCTTATCCCCTCTATTAGATCTGATGTTTTAGCTGGATGAGCTCATGAGATATTTAGACAGTGTCGTTGCACTGCAGAAGCTTTCAGGGGTACTTCAGAAAGATACACCCAAACATGATGGGAGCTATTAGCCTGCAGTGTTCTGCATGTGTGTGTGTGTGGGCATGTGTGTGCTCAGTAAGACTAAAGTGGCGGTCTGGTCTATTTAGCAATGAAAGCGGAAATGTGCGTAATGCCAGTAATGGAACACTTATACAGACGTTGGGTATGAAAAGATAGGTGTTGAGAGAGTAAAAGATAGATAAGAGGAGATGGCGTGATGAGGTATAGGCACTTGGGAGTGGAGAAGTGAATGTTCAGGGTCTTGACCTATTAGCTAATTATATTCAAGACTTGGATTGCATTCGATAGGTTCATTTCTGAGCGTCATATCTGGGACTGGTTTCAAGAGCTGAAAGCTCTAAAACAGTGGGAGATTACAAAATGTTTGACTCAAATTTCTACGTGGTTGGTCTGGGGCTGGTGTGGGGATACTCACAAGTCCCCGCTACTATGGAGTTTACCCCGGTAGACGAGAGGGTCGCCTCCCTGCGCCTACGGGTGGTGGAGGGGAAAACTCTGACTGTTGTCTGTGCACATGCACCGAACAGCAGTTCTGAGTATTCGGCCTTCCTAGAAACCCCGAATGGAGTCCTGTATGGGACTCCAGTAGGGGACTCCATAGTTTTACTGGGAGACTTCAACACGCACATGGGCAATAATGGAGATACCTGGAGAGGAGTGATTGGGAGAAACGGCCTCCCTGATCTAAACCCGAGCGGGCGTTTGTTATTAGACTTCTGTGCTAAGCATTGACTGTCTATAACAAACACCATGTTCGAACATAAGGATGCTCATTAGTGAGCATGGTACCAGAGCACCCTAGGCCAAAGGTCGATGATCGATTTTGTGATCGTATCATCTGATCTGAGGCCGCATGTTTTGGACACTCTGGTGAAGAGAGAGGCAGAGCTGTCAACTGATCACCATCTGGTGGTGAGTTTGGCCAAGGGTGGGGAAGACTCTGGACATACCTGGTAAGCCCAAACGGGTAGTGCGGGTGAACTGGGAACGTCTGTAGGAGACTCCAGCGGTCATTATGTCAGAATGTGTCCATTCCTCAGTTTATAATCCTTCAAAGGGTCAACGATGGACCATCCACCGATAAAGTGAATGTTCTCCTGTGGAGCTGATAGCTCACGTTGTTTCTCAAATGAAGCTGACATTTTTAACTGACAAACAAATAGGTCTACTCCTTGTGCCTAGATGTTTTCTTCGTTACCTGGCTACAAAATATAATTGTTAGCTGAACGAAAAGGAGTGAAAACTATGTCAAATAGACCCGTATCTGAAAGGCACATTGTCTCTGTGTTTAAAATCTGCACCACACACTCTCACACACACACACACCTCACAGCAATGCACAAAATACCACAGAATGCAAAAAATATAAATTAGTGTAATTAGGAATTGGAGCATAAAATGCACCAATCCAATGCAGCAGTTACGGCTATATTAAGTTTAGTTTTAATGGCAAGAACTCTGTTTGTAGCCTACCTGAATCTCCCAACAGTCCTAATTGCACTTAAATGCACTAAATTGGTTTATTTTTGACATATATATTGTATACAATTTAAGCAATACAAATTTACATTTTTTTTGTTGTTCATTATATGATGACATTTCTTATTAGGTCTTTTGTGTATGCACTATTTCGCTTTACTATAGAAAAATATATTATTAGATTCATCAATGAATCGTTGGAATAATCAGTAGATTATTCAATTACTAAAATGATCGATAGCTGCAGCCCTAACACAGACACACTCAAACCCACTGTCATTTTGTTGGTCCAGTGGGACAGCTCAATGTTCAAGGTTAGCTATAATTAATTGAGTTTTGCATTCCCAGCCTCTTCCCCCGCTTTTCTGTATCCATCCCATGCTCCCCGGCCTCATTTGCAGCAGTACAATTAACAGATATGCAACATGTAATAACATTGCTTTATTTACCCTAAGCCCCTGGTTACAAGCCTGCTAGTCAATTAAAGGCAGGGTCAGTGATGCTCAAGAACACTCGAGAACTTCGAGCTCAAATCAAAACAGTTCCCCTCCTCTGCAGTGGCGCCTCACACATTGAAAGACATTATGAAGCAAAGAATAGTACTGCGGCTGTTGTGAGCGATGTTCGACACTGTTTTTATGTTCCTATTTATGGAACCAGGGCTGTGCAGACATATTTATTCACCACGCACATAACGGTTAGCTGGCAAAATGAGCAGAGATATTTAGTGAATTTGAGTTATTATTATCTTATAATTAGCTTGCAATAGCTGACTATACCTTTAAGAGACTGAAATGAACTACAAATGTCACATGAGTGCAAGACATACACCAAAGTAGATAGAGAGAGAGAGAGAGAGAGAGAGAGAGAGAGAGAGAGAACAAGGTAGTTAGAGTTAACTGCGAGAGATAGCTAATGTTTCCATTGATTCAATTTGGACACAATTAAAAGTTAAGATAACCAGACACATTGCATTGGCATAGCTTTCTAAACCTCATCTCTTGGAAAGCATCACATTTGACTATTGTATAGCTCTGGAAAAGTGATCGGGGCTACACTGAAACCAAGTGCGGTGAGGAATTCATGAGCCATATTATTACAAAATGACCTTGGCAAAGAGCCCTCAGATGGATAGTCCAGATCCAGCCTCTGTTCTGTGCTCACCCTAGCCAAAACAAGGTCACATTACAAGGAATAAAGTCCATGTGGGCTCTACATAGACTTTGTCTTATCTTGAGTGATTTTGCAGACATTGCCTGGAAAATAAATCATCACTAGGGATATATGTTATAGAAAAGCTATTATCCTTTCTTTGGGTAACGCAAACACAAATTAATCTGTCAGTTTGACTAAACCTGTGGGAGTACTCCCTTTTTGACTTTGCGAGCTATAAAATGTCAATTGCACAGTAAGAAAAAAAACACAAATAAAAAATCATAATTCAGATTTATATACCGCAGAAATGTATATTGACCTAATTGTGAAGTAAATATACCCAGTGAAATACTAGCAGTAGACCATGCACATGTCATATATACAGTATGTGATCATGTCACTATCTGAAGTAAAGCACACTACAGTGCCATTTGAAAGGCACGTGATCTACACTATACCTTTCAATTAGCGCTCATGGTCCAGTTTTTTTAGTCCCGATACAGATACCTGGACTTTGGGTATTAACCGATACCGAGTACTGATCCGATTCCAGTGTTAAATGAAGCTGTATTCCTCACTGTAACAGAGGAAGAGACTGGAAATCATGTTTTGTGTAAGGAAACATCAGGCTTGAACATTGATTTCCTAACTCTGTAAAACATAATGTAACATGGGCTATATATGAATATAAGGAAATAAGACAATGTTATCATTGATGTATGCATCAATCACAACCACAATCACAAAGTAAATGACAGCCAATCTCTTATTATGGACCTATATGCATTTTAGAAACCTGCTACTGATTATGTGGCCTGGGTAGGTTAGACATGACTGATGCTTGACAGTAGACCTACGAGTTTAAATTAATTTAATTGGCTCAGCCCCATAGATCGGTTACAACTGTCCAATTGTCAACAATTCCAATCCAACTATTTAAGTCAGTATCGAACAAATTTCCAAGTATTGTATCTGTGCCATCCCTAGTTTGAATTCCAGAAAGCATATGCCTCTTCCATACATCTATGCCCATAGCACTTCACAAGTTCACATACGGTATTCTCTACCCATTAGAGGCAAGTGCACTGTTGCGAACAGCGTGTTTGACAACTAGAGATGACATTTAAAAATAAAGAATTCATTATGAATTAGGTTAAGGAAAAGTTTAAAAATACAAATATTTACAAACCTAGTACAGTGCAGTAAAAATAAGATACTAGCTGTTTAATTAAATGCCTGCCTCACATCTTAGTCTCAATCTGTGCACATCTTTCCCAAAAGCACGGGGGACAAAATAATGACGTTACTTTGAGGTGATAAGAATATGAGGCTAAATAAGGCTCTGTACTGTAGCTCACGAGACCATCCTGATCTCCTGAGCTTCAGTTTGATTTCTCAGTGAGAATCAGTTTGGAAAGCGTAGAAATCATTGCGATTGTGTCCGAGTAGCAACTGAACTTACAAATCAGCGTCACAGTTATAGCTATATGGTTGTGGTTTAGGTGTGCTGCGTGGTTTAGGTGTGCCGACAGCAAAAACTACCATTGGTTCTTCCAATCAACTGCCAAGTTTTGAAAGTGCCTGCCCTTTACAAACAGTTTAGATGCACAGCTCCCCAGATGGACTTGTGTATAACAATACACCTTTGTCAATTTGGCATGTCAGGTTATTAATTGTGTATCCCTTTAAAAGCATAACAAAACTATTGTAAAATAATTGTAAGCTAATACACTTTTTGTCAAATTCACCAAATATCTCCTTGCAATTTGCTATCTTAAAGTGCTTTGCATACTGAAAACATAATCAGGTACTGCTACACAAGCTTGGCTTGGCCCAACTATTACTCTCAGCTCAATTTGTTTTTGATAGTCTCGAAACCCTGTTTCAAGACATCCGCAGTATCAGAGACCAATCAGAGTGGGCAAGTGCGATGAAGTCAAGAGTGTTTCTAAATGGTGGTAGAGCTAGATGAGGTGAACAATACAGTTGTAGCAACGTTGTAGCAACAATACAGTTGTTTAGCAAATTGATTAAATGCCGTCCAATAGTTTAAAAATTACCCAGAAGTAGGAGGCAACAACAACATTAACAATAACAAATGGAGCGTGGCCAGACCATATTCACAAAGTGAACATTGTGTCTGGTACACCAGGCTACTGCTGCACAGCCCTGGGTCCGTAAATAGAATCACGCACAAAGTGGCGAACAACGCTCGCAACAACAATGCCCCTAGGCTTCGCAATGCGTTTCAATGTGTGGGGGAATTTTGTATTGATTTGAGCTGTAAGTTAGCAAGCGTTCTGGAGAATGACAGACCCTGCCTTTAATCATTAATCATGTGAACCTCCACCTGCCCATGGGGTCTGTGCTTCCCACACAGCAGGATGGCTACCTGAGGCCAGACAGAGAGTCCTGGGTTTAATTGTGAATTAGGAGAAGATTAATTAGGCTTGTAATTAGCATTTCCACTAAGCCGTGCAAGTGGAGGCCCCTTGAAATTCAGCTCAAGTGCATTATCCTGAGTCACTTCCTCCTCAAACCTCTTGTGTTTGCATTTTAAAGCTGAAGGCAAATGCATCCAATTGCAAATATACCGAAGGTAAACACAACGCAGACACGGGTAACAAAATATATATGTCCATATCTGACACGTATGTGTGTGTGTGTGTGTGTGTGTGCGGTATGTCACCCTGTGATTAGTTTAACTGAGCAAGTCTTTATTAATGCGTCAAGATCTGCCTATTTGACATGAGAGGCATTTTGATTGATATGCACAACGACCAACTACGTAACTCTGTTTGAAGGTCTTATAAACCTGTTAAATAAGTAAGATATGGTTACTGCTTAAATTAAATACAGAAAAAGAAGAATTACGGAAGAATTACCGGAATTACAGATACAGGCTTTTGAGTGACAATGCTAACAGCCAATGAAAATCGACATTACCACTCCCCTATTCATAGTTTTCACGTAGTCACGTGACCTGTGCGATCAGCTGGGGGCAAAACAATAGATTAAAATGGCGGCTCACGCCAGTCTACCCATAGAGACGCCGCAAAACCCAGTAAATGTCCTTTCTGTAGATTGTTTGGATCACCTCTAAACAGAGAAAAACTAAGATGTGCACACAAACTACAGGGTTTGGGCACTTCATATACAGTCCCCGCTGCCGTATTTCAGACGTTAAAAACCGCCAGGTCGATGCCAGAGCTCGACTTCTGGATGGGATAATAATGGGTTAATAATGCTGCCGTTTGGGAGGTGAAGTACATTAATTTTCACTTATTCCAAACTCAGTTTAAAAAAAGATATTCGGATGAAGTGTAAAACGAAGCTTATACGGTAACGTAACAGACACAGTAGTGTGTGTTCCTGTTTTTAGTTAGGCTTCCTTCTTTCGTATACACATGCAAAAAAGGTTTATCAGTCTAAACACAATGTTAACATATTGTATTTGTATTATATTCAGTTGAATAAAGCGTTAAAGTTTTTTCAAATTTCATTTTGAGTTTATTTGCATATTTTACCGTAACGGTACGGTACCGGGAGCTAACTACAACAAAACCATGTCAAATCCATCACAAAGATTGGATTTTTGACTAAAAAATAGGATAGATTAATATGCCTATACACTTGTGTTAGTGTCGTTAATACATTCTTTGATGAAATGTTCGCTGTAAGGTACGTGTATACTTAGACGGCTGCCATGTTTTGCCCTTCTCGGTGACAGAGGTACGGTTAATGGCATAAATACATAATCTCCTTCTCTCTGAGTTTTATTTTTCTGACGGAATTCTATAGCAACACATCCCAGGGATGTATCCTCGTCGGCTAGTTCATCCGATAGCACAACAACTATCCGGCATTTTGCCCAAACGAAAGTAACAGAGTATAATTTGTTTCCTATTACTTGGCGGGCAGCGGGAAATAACTAGGAAATCACATTGTTTTGCCCTCCAAGGGGGCGTTCCCCTGAGTACGTGACGTCATGTGAAAACTATGAATAGTGCTGTTGAGCTTACAGGGGTATACGTATCAGAGATAGTTGCTTATGTGACGTATTAGTAATGGACGGAAGAGGCTGAGATTACAATGTGATGAGCCATTAGTTAAGTTACAACGACGGTCTGTTCTATTCACAATTCATGAACTACATTGCTTCTACAGTGCATTGCCTCTTAAGATTCTTTCCCCACGTTGTGAGAGAGTGGTTTTCCATGTACAGGAGTGTTCTGGTCAGCAGTAACTTAGAATTGTTTAATTAAGGTCTAGAGAATTTTTTCTATTTAAACAAGCCTCTATGGTCATGTTTTGCTATAGAGATTAAGTGTGTGTGCAGCAGAACATAAGCTTCGCAACAGTTTTTTGCAATATAAATGAATACAAAAATAAATACAGAAATACAGAAATAAACCTTTGGGAGCCATTTTGTGCTGTTCTTGTTCATATAATACATACTGTAGCCAGCTAACCAGCAGTTATGCCCCAGTCAAAGCCCTTTGCTTCATAAAAAAAAAAAGTTATCCACACACATTTTTACCTCATCAGCGAAAAATAAAAAGCAATCCCTCGACAAAAAGCGCGAGAGGCAAGAAAGCAAAGATTGAGTGACCCAGGTAAGGGAGGGAGTGAACAGAGGTAGTTTGGGGAGACATTGTCAAGAGGTTTGAGTGCAGGGCTTTTGTTTGATGTCCGGCCTTCAGAACTATGAATAAGGACTGCATTTTCACCGTAGGTCGGTTCTTCATACGACTGGTCTCTGATGCCTGGGAACTGGCTGTGAGATGCTGGAAACAATAACAATGCCCTAGGCGGGCCTGTCCCGCGTATCAAAGAGAAAATGATAAAAATTATACAAAGATGATCTTAGTGCAAATACACCTGCATGTTGACACAATCGGTCGACAAACAATTGACAAAACACACATGCACACGCATCCTATATGAACACAGGGGGAAGGCCTGCGCATACACTTTAAACACAAGGTGTGGACATGTTTGAGTCAAACAGCGATCATTCAGAAAACAATTTGCAGGGCATCCGGTTCATTCACGGTTGAATGTGGAGATGATGAAAGAGAGGTGGCTGTTAGAGCAGTGAGGACATGCAGAAGACAATATATAAAAGGAGAAAATGTGGGAGGGACACAGGACACACAAATTATTATCAGGCGCATGAGAAAAAACAGCGCGCCCGAAGGCATATCTCCTTTATCGCGTGCGTGCGATATGTGTGCGTCTATTAAGGTTTGACAGGCATGTCTCAGACACGTCCATTAGTCATCGCTCCTATTTCCTGGTCTTTATGTGTCTGATGTGGGGCCTACGGTTCCCGTCAAAGAGGCCGGCTCCCTAGGCTCACACACAGACAAAAAGCATCTGACAAAAAGCTTTCCGCAGCCCCCTCTTATGGGTAGCTCTGTGGCACCTCTCTCACCCCCTATAGCTTTGTAGTCATGAGCTCAGACCTCAGATTCCTTGTGACTCTGGGAAACCTCGGAATCTGGGACACAGGAGATGTTAGCTAATGGTAATCAGTGCTAGCAGTGTTTGCCGCCCAACACCAGTGGTTGAGACGATGTTTTAAAGTGTAACTGCACTGTGAATTGTGTTTTTTGAGCAGCAAACTAAACTAAAAGACTGCACTGTGATGAGTCAAATGCTGGTGTTAATATTGACAACATTAAAAGGGTTTTATGTTCTGAAAATGGCTCTATACCTTATATCCATTAGAAATCGCCCTAGGATTTAAGACAGTACTTCTCGTCCACTTGTGCATCATCAAATTCAAATGTTAACTTCAATGTTCCCCTCCATCAGCTCCTTGACTACGTTTTAGTATTTAGCATTTAGCAAGTCGTCCAATGGGTGGAGTCAGGCTCCGTGCTGGGGTGCGGTTACACTTTCATAGAGCATAGTGCGTTCCAAGAGAGGTACAAGATTTGAAGCCTGAAGGCAAGCTGCTAAGATACTCTGCTGCCGACACCAGAGACTACTGGGCAATGTCCACAGCTGAATTTGTGACACCAGTGTCACAAATGTCAACATGATGTGTGTGAGAACAATTACCTTCACACTGTGCACATCCCAGTGAGGAAGGGCATGTGGTCTACTTTGCATGATATAAATTGTTCCTATTACCACTTTGTTCCAGAGAACCTCAAGAGAGTTGACACTTCACAGGAGATGTTGATAGTGGGCTAGATGTTATGCCTTCCCTACGCCCTTCCCAATGGAGCGTGACCAGACCTTATTCACAAAGTGAATATTGCGTCTGGTTATACCGGGCTACATATAGCCGACATGTGCCAATCTTATTTATATTATATTTATAATAACTAAAAGCAAACTATTAAA
>JAODUH010055230.1:0-18382 GCA_027564835.1 Typhlichthys subterraneus
AGTTAAGCTTCATTTAACGTAGAGTAACTGGTAGCTTAGCTCACTACATTTTCAATGTAGCTTGCCCATCACTGTATATAATGTATTGGTTCCTATGTTAATTAGGATCCTACGCCTAATTTTTTCATGGTAAAGTAAGTAATTCTTGCTTACTTTGAACTCAGATCATAACAAAAACAACCTTCCCTTAAATACCATAGGGTGCTCCATCAGATGCTCCACATTGAAAATGCACCACTTTGTTTGTGTTCCTATTTACAGACGAGAGGGCACTGGTGATTTAGTTGGTCTGAGCTTACAATAGTGCCAACTCAATGTCTCTCTCCCCTTGATTTTCCTTATAACTCCTATATGATTGGTATGAGGCTGGATGATTATGATGGAGAAACGTGACAACACAGCAATATCATAACCTTGGAAATGTGTTGTCAAGGCATAGCAGAAAACAGATAGAATGTAATAGCATGTATACCGTATGTAGTATTGGATGGATACAACATCTAAAATAAACAGCAGGACAATTAATGAGTTTAGCAATCATTTTAGTTTTATTTTAAATTAGGAATTGACAAGCCTATACAAAATGCACCCACTATACAGTACATGTTTAGATAATATTATTATCATATTATTATTTAATCGTTTAAAACTAATACAGTTTTAATTATGTGGTAAACAAACCAATTTTGACCTTGAAAATCTCAGAATGATGCTTTCTTGAACTTATGTCAAAACATGCTTAAGTAATCTTGTAATGGAGGTGAATTAGCCCACAGAATCCAGTTGAACTCTAATGACTATTCCCTTATGCCTGGAGTGGGTGACTTAAATGGAACACACTGACAACCCACAGAAATCATTACACAGATTTTATTGCTGTTCAATTCGCACATTACATTTTTGACTGTTGTCGCAAAATTCACAAATCCGTTGGGGTAAAATGAGTGTGAATTTTAAATAAACCTTCAAGGGCATGTGTATGTGTTAGAGAGAGAGAGAGAGAGAGAGAGAGAGAGAGAGAGAGAGAAATCCTAGTAGAGGGGAAACCCAGGGTCTGCTTTCTCACAAAGGACTGACACCGTCCTATAGTTTTCCTATCAGTGGATAATGGATTTGCTTCTGAAAGACACATGCAATGTCTCAAGCATCATTGCCATATATTCTTCAGGTTCTTGTGCCATGTTAGGTTATATATATTCAGCTTGTGACATGCACTATAGTATAGTGCATGTCACAATATATATATATAGTATAGAGTTAATGGTTAGTATAGTGACTATACTAACCATTAACTCTCACAGTAAATTAACTAATTGACTCCAGATGCATGCAGTTGTTGCTATGCATTGTTAAAGTATGTTTGGCACGATGCTCTAATAGCAGTGCAGCATATTTTCCATTCCTCTATGTTAGACTGTTGATTGTCAGATCTTATCATGGCAAAGTACCATAATGGGAGGAAAACTGAAGAGAGAAATGGAAAGCTGATGGGGTATATAAATGCACTTGGGATGATAAAACATTGTCTTTCATCGGAATAGAAAAACGGTGGTGTTAAATGAGTGAACTTCCTCACTTGCCTGCTCACGGTACCAGCTTACCTGTTCCTCTTGGAAAGATAACATATGTTGGTGCCACAAAGCAATTCATCAGTGAGCATAGTACACTAAACCTGAACAGACAAGTGTGCAGGCGTAGCTTTGTAGCATGGAAATATGGTAGGTTACAGTGCCGATCGTCGCAGGGCATCTGCGTATTGACTTTCTCTGCTTCTTCATGACAAAAACGAGCTAGCAGTTATCAGTGCTATGTTTACACATTGCACATGCTAAGATTACCTTATTCAGAATATGAAAATAACCCAAAATATTCAATCTAGTCAGTATGTTGTGGTTGGATACTCTAGTACAATTATTAAGGCCTTATCTGCCAACTTGAAGTTGGCAGATTATGCATAATATTTCCTCAATTGAAGTATTCTGTTGGCAGGTTTATGCACATACATTTGTGTTGTAAACATATTCATCAGAATATTGTGTGCATGTAAATGCACTGAACATTGAGGGGTTAAAGCAGGCCTGGGCAAAGTCAGGCCCGGGGGCCGGATGCGGCCCTTTAAGACATTCTACTCGGCCCGCCCGGTACATCAAACATTTAAAAAATAATACAACATAAAATTACTTGACGAGCTCTGCAGAATGTTACTTTATTTACTGCTGAGTAAAAAAATTACATAGTTAAAGTTAACTGTAATATTTGATTATTAAAATGGTGCATAGAAATAGCCTCTACATGCATACATATGAAAGTTAATGAAGTTAAGTGCGGCCCGCGAAGTTCTCTGACATTTTCAATGTAGCCCTCAAGTAAAAATAATTGCCCACCCCTGGGTTAAAGTCAGCTATTGCCAGCTACAGTAAATGTAAGCTAAATAATAAACTTTTTGTCAAATTCAAAAACAAATCAAAAACAAATATCTCTGCATTTCGCAAGCTTATAGCTTTCCCTGTGCGTGTTGAAAAAAGTATTTGATACTTTGCACAGTCCTGGCTCCGTAAATAGTAACATAACAAAGTGGCAAACACCGCTCGTATCGACAAAGCCGTAGCACTACAATTTGCTTTGCAATGCATTTCGATGTGTGATGAAGTATGGAGGACTGCGGAGGGACGCAGAGCGATACTGTTTTCATTTGAGGTCAAAGTTAGCAAGAATGACTGACCATGCCTTCAATAGGATACAATATTTTGGTATATAAAGTAGGCTACAGTATGTGGAACATCCCATAATACACACATCTTTCAATTTAGTGGGTCTGCAAGCATCCTTTTATGTTATTTAGATAAAACTAGGTGTGATCCTGAAATGCAGGCACCTGGATTGCATCATCAATATATAATGTAAATCCATTTTAATTTGAGTCTAACATTGGCAGGGAACAAAATTCAATAAAGAGTTATAGAGCTATCAAGAAACGATTACATTATAACTATAAACATTATAGATTTTCTATACTTTCTAAGTATAAAGCATGCTACTGTATAAATATAGATATACATTTGTGCCTCACATACGATACCTTCTTTTTACCACTGCCCAGTAAGAGTTTTTTGTTCAATTTGGGTAATTTTTACAGGTGTAATTTTGTATGTAATGCTATACTGTATATGCTACATCTTGATATGGTTATGCCACATTAGCATCCTGTTATGTACAATTGTGTGAACACTTCTAACTCACTGGTGGCTTTAGTCATCAAAAGTTCTGTCAGATACCCTGATGTGAAAATGAAATGTTGTGATCTTTCAACTTGCAAAACCACTATGAACATATTGTGCTAAACATCTTGGTAAACCCAAATTACAGTACTGTAATGTTATGAACATTTTCTGTTTCAAATTTGCCATTTGACTGTAATTGTCACTGAATGTAGAATCATTTTTTCAGTTCAAGTCAGAAAGAATTAGGTGAACATTGGACAACCAACATCTTTTAAAGTAATCATGCTTTGTTTAAAGCCTTTAAAGTGTCAACATCATAATTCATTACATTTCACATACAATCAGGTAGTTGCATAATTGCATAATATTTAAAAAAATTAATTTAAAGCAATAAACTTGACAAAGTAATGGCTAATATGTAGCATCAAACGTAGTAATATCATATCAAATATATATATATTGTATAAATACAAATCGTGATACAAAACGTGCCACATACCAATGTATCACCAGTACCAGGTGAGACCCAGGTAATAGTTTGTTGTTTGTTGTTTGTTGTTGTGTTTTATTGTTTGCAACAAAATAGGATATTATTTTAATTATTATGTACATCTTACTGTAAACAGGCATGATACTCAATTTCATAGAATTCAGTAAAAACCCCACCTTGACTCACATTCTGAATATCCAAACGGAATATGCCGTTTACATGATATATTGCCATAGTCAGAATGATACTGGAATACTAGTGTGCATGTAAACGTAGCCACTGAGACAAAGGTTTGACATGGGACAAGTGATGATGGACTAATCGTTTTGTGAGGAATGTTTACGGGATCACGGGGGGAACAGAAAACAGTCCTGGGGAGCAGTATCGGGTGTCAATCTGCCTGCTGCCAAATACCTGTTTTGTGGTCGTTCTCCAGAACAACATATCTGTGCAGGATCTCTGACACTGTACTGAAGGCGTGGGCTGATGTTGGTCATCAAAGTCACTGCAGGGGTGCACACTTATCTTTTCTGCCCACACATGCACAGCAGGTGAGACCATTCCTAAGTAATACTTTCTACAGACGACCCTGATGGATGGACAGAAGTAGATTGATGGTGCGTTCATATATATAATAATGAGCATCCATCGGTGCCAGGTCGATACGTTCCTTGCTACTTAGATGTCCAGACTTCACTTGGCGTGATAGTCAGCACCCCAACCAAATAGTTCTACGACCACACAGGAGACACAAGATGACATGAACACAAGGCAGATGAACAATAATAATAATAAATATAACAATAAGGGCAATCAAGGTGTGACATAATGATTTACTGTAGGTTTATCCTATTATTAGCATTTACTGTACATGACATGTAACACATTGTCATTTAAAATGGTCACTGTAGTATTACTGCTCTCTAGGGGGCAGGATAGACTAGTGGTTAGGGTGTTTGACTCCCAGGGTAAAGGTCCCGAGTTTGAGCCCCAATATTCCTGGCTTCCTTGTTAGCCACATTATTGCCCACCTACATATTGACAACTGCATTTCTAAGTTTATTTGGTTAAAATCATCTGCTCTGACTTAATAAGAGACCATTTAAACTAGACCAACTAGACCAAATCACTCAAGATGTTTTAATTACTACAATCCACTTAAATGTCACAGCCTTTCATCCTTTGATAACTGCTGTCTGTTCTGAGCTTGAATCCACACAGTGCTTCTGTCTGAGCGTGAAAATTTCTAAGACCAAACACTCCCATAATTTGAAGCCATAGTGCCGTGCAGCATAAATAAAAGTGCCAAACATTTCGCCCGTCTTCCTAGGCATTAACTAACCATGTCTCCTTCCCCACTTCTGAGCGACTGACTCCGCCCAGTCGGGTGTTTGTAGTGGTAGCTGTAATTATGGAATACACTTCATAGCTGTGTCCTTTACAAGACTGGAGTGTGACGTGAGCTCAGTCACCCTCTTAGAGCAGAAAAGCTCCTAACTTTAGATCTTTAGAGGGCTGACACTTAACAATATGAGTATATGTAATGAGACATTTCAGATCTGAACTAGATGACTGAGAGCTTGCTGCAGGTGTTAAATATTATACAAAATGCTCTTATGAGCTGTGATGTTACAGTATGTGTTTCCTACTGTAACATTTCACTAAACTATTTACAAATTGTAATTTTATGTACAGTATTATGGAGAAAATTAAGAAGAGACCTGTAAAAAATCTCCAACCAGTAATGAAATTTGCACAACCACAAAAAGTAGAATAAAGTGAAATTCAAATCAGAAATGTACATTATTGAGCTTAGCATGCTCCTAAGATAGTTTTTTCCTACAGTACATGTCTTGGTTTTATTAACCTGGTTTAATTTTGTATTTGCTTTAATTTCAGTGTGAACCACATTCTTTTACAAGGCCATAAAATATAGTCTAAAAATAAGCTTGACTCGACTAAACATACAGTAAATGAACCCGGAGCAGCACATGAAACAAATAGAGAAGCTTAAAGACTTGTTCTTAGTAGTTTGGCTTTACAGTATGTACCAATGCTTTGAGCGGCACTACATTTTCCACTGGTCTGTAGTCAGAATCCTGCTCTATTTACGTCATTGCTCAAGTGCAAGATACTCACATGAATGTGAAAACTTTCAGCAGCTGATCACAAAGAGAGCAATATGTCAGTCGAGAGCAGAGAAGCAAAAGCATAAATCACGCACACACACTCACTGATATACACACTAATGGAGGTATGTACAGTAGGCCTACACACACACACTCACTGATATGCACACTAATGGAGGTATGTACAGTAGGCCTACACTCACACACACATACATTCACTCACTGATATGCACATTAATAGAGGTATGTACAGTAGGCCTAAACACACACACATTCACTCACTGATATGCACACTAATGGAGGTATGTACAGTAGGCCTACACTCACACACACACACACATTCACTCACTGATATGCACACTAATAGAGGTATGCACAGTAGGCCTACACTCACTCACACACACATACATTCACTCACTGATATGCACACTAATGGAGGTATGTACAGTAGGCCTACACACACACACATTCACTCACTGATATGCACACTAATGAGGCAGGTGCAGTACATACTGTACGCACACATGCTTTACTCAAACACACTCAAGCTCACACATAGATACCTACACTTGACACATTGTCATGAATGCTCAAGCTGCCAGTTATCGGTGTGGTGTAATGCTGGCCGTTGTCTCAAAGCCAGTCTCCCTTCTTATACTCGTCTTCTATTTGGGGAGAAAAGGAAGCGTTATATAGACACTGTACATGTGTGACTGTGTGTCTGTTAGGTTATGTGAGTTTATGTGTGCACGGTTGACCTTGAAATTTATTATTGGCTGGTTCTCGGGCTTCATGTTTGACAGAAACAGCCCTTCCTGCAATCTTCCATGTTATTTCTGCAGAGAAGCGACTCAAGAATAAAGCATGTCTAACGTATTAATCATTTGTCCATGTACACGGCAAGATGTTACATTGGTATGAGAATGTCCCTGCATGTGTTCCTGCCATAAATGCATACATTTACATAGATTTTGACAGCCACTTCCTAAAATGTGTAGTTTATCTGAAAACAACATTTCGAGCATTGGATTCAACATGTGGAGCACAGGCCCTGCTGTGGTATCATCTCCCTAATTTCCCACCCTCCCTCCGGTCTTTGTTCCCTCAAAGGAGAGCTGATCTCATTCATTATACATTGCATGCAGTGCCTGTCTAATAAAGAGCCTGTGGGTACACCAGTACAGGTGGGCTGGTTCATTTGCTTTGTGTGAAGCAATGGGGATGAAAGAGCAGTGGTGAAGTCAGGTCAAATGTTTTCCTCTTGAAACGTTGTCTGTTGGTTTGGTTAGATTTGATGCTTGTGGGGAAAGGGAATACATAGAGACAGGCAACCATCAGCATGCAAGATGGTGGAAATTGGATGTTGTTCAGACAATATTAACCTGTGTTGCAGCACATAATGTACTGCAGTAGTTCCAGTAGAGTGTGGTAATCTCTTTTCCCTTTACTGGTGATGATGGCACTGATACTTCTCTGTCCAGTACAGCCAGCCTCAGACTGTGGAATTTGACTTGGTAAAAGGTATTTGGAGAGTATTTCCATTGCCTTCTCTTGCCTGCTCCTGCTCCTGCATCTTTAGAACACCACAGCTAAACATTTCAACTACTGGTTGTTGCTTTGAAACAAATGTCAATAAGAGCACATCACCGAAAGCTATAACAAGAGAGGCTATTGGCCATTAATAGAATATAGCTTTATAAACCTGGCTGGTCCCAGAGACGAATGGCATTCACTGGGGGAAGCTACCTTTCCTCTATCCTATTCCGATCATGCAGAGACAGACAAATATGTTTTGTCGTGCTTGACTTCATGGCCCTATTTCTTTCAAATTCCACAGGTAACCCTCTCAGATACTCAAACTATTCCCCCGCTGACCTGAGCCCCAGGGGCCAATGGACTCATCTCATTCACCTCAGATGTTCTCTCTGCAGAATGAATTAATTGAAATCTGTGTTTATACACATCAGTGTACGTCTGTATACTGGATAATAAAAAGCACAGAAAGGCACAATCACATGCACACAAACGGAAAATGCACATTAAGGCACATTCGTTACAACTCAGCTTGTTGTTATCTGCATACTCAATCGTGTTTAACATTCGAAAGTTCTGATACAGAAACCTTACATTAAATACAGTGTGTCTAAATGGACAATGAAGAATGCACTCACTACACTAACAACTATTATGTTTTTAAAATGAAATAGTCACAAACTTGTATACAGTAAATGTGAAACATATAACAACAGATACTCATGTTGGTTTTGGTCTCGCTGGCTCTCCATTAAATCATAAGACATGGCTTCTGTCTTTACCTTCACTTGAAATCCAGATGTCTGCTTTTGAAATCATTTGGAATTGAGCTAAATTAGACTGATGCACAGGGGTTGTTGATGTTATGTTTTGTTAAAAAAATGTTTTTAAATTAATTAATTAATTAATTTAAAAAAAAAAAAAAATTTATAATAATATATATATATATATAAAATAAATCAGTGGAAAATTTTTGGGGGAAGGGCTTTTGGAGAGAGAGACAGAGAGAGAGAGAGAGAGAGAGAGAGAGAGGCAGAGAGAAAGAGAATACTTAGGAACATGTACAAGGTAGAGTGGAAAAAACCATATGCTATGAAATGGTTACCTTTGTTGAACACAGACAGGAGCAACCACTTAAGCATGTAGACAGCCACAAGGTATGCCACAAGGTTCTGGTGGTCTCCCTCATGGCCCTACAGGCAAGGAGCTCGCACCAGTGGCTACGCTACGTCAGACATCCCAGAAGGGTGGGTGTTTCATGTGGCTGATGACACACATACACACACACACACGCACGTGTGAACATTTCAAAGCTTTGTAAAACAAATAATAAATAATAAAGAGATAATAATAATAATAATAATAATAATAATAAAATATACGCAGGTGTTATTAGGCCTTATGCAATCCATTTATAGCCAGGTGTATTGAATTAGCCATGACACTGCTGTGAAATTACCTCCACGTGGTTTTCATTAGATTCATAAAATAAATTACGTTTAAGACCACTTGTTCAACCATAAAAAAAAGATCAAATTAAATCATAACACCAGTGTTTAGCTTGTTTAGATTTAGCTTTGCTTTCAAATATACTGCATGCTGCAACTGACAGCAGGCTGCTAACACTGATAACTATAGTTTACTGGTTACTTATATTTACCGTACACATTTTAAATATCAACCGTCACCACTCACCAACCAAAGAAGCGACCATCAAGAAGCAGAAGATGATGATGATGGAGTCCTGTGAGAATACGGTCAAGCTCACTCCCTCAGAGAAAGCAATGTATATTAGCCTGTTAGCTTACATTGGTTGTACTATATGTTGATGAGATGATCGCCCTCTCACCAGTCCCCCACTCAGTCGTCACTCCCAGGGCACTCCGGATGGTTCCTTTGCCAAGGCCACCTTTCATACTGCACCTGGATGACGAGAAAAGCCCCCTACCCAAAGTACGCCATCTTCATGTAAGATGGCGTAGAACATATATTAGAAAATGAAACAAGAAACCAATTCTGATGTAGCATATCCCAAGATATGATTGAAGATCTAATTGTTTGAGCTCATCATTTAGCCTTGTGACCATCACGACGCTACCATCATTAGGCACCATCGATCTTGTCAGTTGATGTGAATGACAAACATGTTGGATAGATTACAGGAACAAAAATGTTACACAACAGATAAGTGAATACATTGCCTACATACCCTGTGTGGAACATCTGATACATTGACCCCTGTAAGCCTGACAGCAGTTTCTGAAAGTGAGGAAGTCAATTTGCGTTGGCTGTTAGCCTTGTCACTCACAAGTCTGTATACAGTATGTAATTCAGTTCAGTTGTTCCATTTATTTTAGCATACTTATCTAACAGATGTACAAGAACTGCCAACAGCTCATGTTAAGTTCCCCAATGGATTCCTCATTGCAAGTTTAACATTCGACTTCGTCATTGAGTTATGTGGTTGGTCGTCGTGCATGTCAATCAAAATACCTTTCCTGTCAAGTAGGCAGATCTTCACACAGTTAACCAGTGCTGTCCTTTACAAAGTAAAGGCTGGCTCCGTGAGAGTACTGAGTGAGTACTGAACCAGTGTCTGCCAGGGCAAGGTGGCATAGCTCAAAATGCTCCAGAACCACAAATCACAAAAGGTTTTTAGGTTGGCAGATTAATTTGATATGGCGTTTTAGTGTTATTAAATAGAATGCAAGATTGGGAAAGAACAATCTGCAATATGCTGCTTATCACAATAAATAAAATGCCGTATGGACAACCTTCAGTATTGATAGCCTAACATGAGCATCTCAATTGCACTGTGTAGTCCTTCCATCCATCCATCCATCTTCTCCCGCTTATCTGTAGTCGGGTCGCGGGAGCAGCAGCTCCAGCAGGAGACCCCAAACTTCTCTTCCCCGAGCCACATTAACCAGCTCTGACTGGGGAATCCTGAGGCTTTCCCAGGCCAGTGTGGCGATAAAACCTCTCCACCTATTCCTAGGTCTTCGCCGAGGCCTCCTCCCAGTTGGATGTGCCTGGAACACCTGACAAAGGAGGCGCCCAGGGGGCATCCTTACTAGATGCCCGTACTACCTCAACTGGCTTCTTTCGACGCGAAGGAGTAGCGGCTCTACTCCAAGTTCCTCACGGATAGCAGAGATTCTCACCCTATCTCTAAGCCAGCCACCCTCCTGAGAAAACCCATTTCGGCCTGTGTAGTCCTTTAAAGGAATATGTACATATTATGATAAGTTAATATGCTAAGCCTTAATTAGCCTCAGGTGAAGTTACTGCAATTAAACCTGTATTGCTGTTAACAAGCATGTCGGAGGGGGGAAGTCTAAAATACTTCACACTAGAAGTTAGTAGATTGGCTCAAAATTATGTAACTAATAATACTGGTGGGAACGAGACAAGGCAACTTGGCTTTGGCATTCTAGAAAGGTCTAAATGCCTACTGACTATCCACTGTCCATCCTGGATTCAGGCCACTGCTCCCATTAACCCTGGAGAATGGAACTACTGGGAGGGAGGAATGAAGGGAGGAGGATATCAGCAAAATGAAGTCTGTGTGTGTGTGAGAAAAGTGAAGCGAGAGATATCCTATGTATGTTTCCCTTATGTTTTTCTATTACATATGTCTACTTGTCTTCTTCTTCATACTCCTCATTCATTTTTTTACATCACTATGTTATGTACATAATGTAGAAATGGTATGAACCCATCGAAATGTAGCCTACAGCATGGATAAGTAGGAGTGTGGAAACATGATATGAAAATTGATAGTTAAAGCAAGACAAGGGAGAGGAGAAAGCTAGAGAGAGTATGATGACAGAACAGACGAGTCCAGACAGTTTCTGGCCTGCCTGAGCCCTTCCACTACGAATGGTATATTAGTGAAGTTTGCTGCATTTTTGGGGCACGGCTAACTGAAAAACGTTTTCATTTCAGGGCCATCATCTGAGGGTTTAAGTCTCCAAACCAGGCTTTCTCTGACTCCATTGTTGGTTCCCTTCCAATTATATTCTTCACTGAACCCCCCTTCACAAACCCTCATTCCATCTCACTCCTTTCTCTCTCACAATCCCTTTTTCCATTTTCCCTCCCCTCTGGCTTTCCTAGCACGTTCCAAGCAGATGTTACGTGTGTTTGTGTGTGTATGTGTGTGTGTGTGTGTGTGTGGACTGTTTTCTGTGTACTGTGGGGGATGCTATAAAGATTACAGTCCTCATCAGTGCAATTTAAGGGGATTTCATACCTGAGTGGGTGATCCATTTTAATTTCTCTCTGAGCTCTCCCAAGACTGTTCCCCCAAAGACTCCCGGAAGACAAAGGGAAACAGTTCAACTGACACGATTATAATCAGAAAGGCTTCTGTAATCCAAGAAATCTACTTATGTTTGTGTTGGTAAACTTATTGGTAAGCACACTGACCCAGTGAATTACATTTAGTGGCTCTTTACCACTCCTGTAAACATTTGCCGTGGTGGAAACATTTTCACACAGTCTTATGCCGTTTAAACAGGGATTCATGGAAAGGGTGAGGTAGCACTTTCCAGAATCTTACGAAAATTCAAGGAGGGTGGGAGGACAGAGGGAGAGGGTTGGAGAGGGTTGTCTTCTCTTCTGGGAGATGTTGGCAGCTATTAAGATAAAACAACCCACTGAAATGGTCACCCAGAAAATGGTAAAAACCTACCAAGGCAGGCAGCATGTGTCTGTAATGTGCATTTCTTAAAATCAATGAATGACTTAAGGGAATTAAATCTTGGAGGCCTATTTTATGTCATTTAGTATGTGTGCCTTTCAGCGCACCATTTATTGCATGTGACGTGATGTTATGAATTTACTGGGATTAATATACTTAGTTACTAGGTTTTTTTGTGTTATTATTAGTAAATTTGGTACTATTTCATATTGATTTAAATTACATTAGAATTAATTCAAATGAATTACAATTTCTAACTACAAACCTTTCTTTTTTTCACATAAATAATTGAATAACTTTCTCAATATGATCTCTTCAACTGGTCTCTATGGCTGTAAGAAGTGGATGTATTGCCTCACAAAGGTTTTACAGACATACAACAGAAATAACACAAAGCAGCAGTAATAAATACCATTCATACAGTATGAGTCATAACAGTGAGTTCATCTTTAATACTCTGTGCAGTAAACGTCTACTAATTTCTACTGAGTTACAGTATGGACTGCTTTACTGTACTGTATGTTAAACAACCCAGGACATCAACCCCAATCAGAAAGTATTATTATGAGGTCACAGATGGATGCAGTGAACAGTTCCACTTGGATCCTTATAGCTCATTGTCTTCTGAACAAACTGATCGGCTCTGGTTTAGTCTTTCTCACGATTCCTGTACAAACTTGTCTGTGTACAATATGTTGTGCACTGATATAGAGGAAATAATGAGTCTGTTTGTAATTCTTGAGGCTTTCCATCAAACCAATGTGAGATTAAAGTGGATTCTTATTGTAGATCAGCCAGAGAGTTATCAAGATTATAGAAACACAAAAGCCAAATGGGAAAACCAGGGCAGCCAGATACCTTCAGAAACACTCTTGTGGGATAATGCTCCACAATTCTTCCAAAGGATATGACATAATTTGGTGTTTTCATAATGAGAACATAAACTGCTGGCTCCAGTGCTTCTGCTGTATTTTACATAGAGATGTATAACATTTGCTTTCGAGAAATGATATAGTGGTAACCCTTGGCTACAGTATCTGTCTTTATCAGATAACTGAAGGAATTACTGAATTGGCCAACTGGATCACTCTCAAGAAGGTTCTCCTTTGATAAACAGTAAACACGTGGACCTTCAGAATCTCAATACATCAACGTAGGTTAAAAGTGTATTTACTTAATAATAATAATAATAATAATAATAATAATAATAATAATAATATTAATAGATTTACTAAATATAACAACAACACAATTCATTTGCATAGCTACATTTCAGTGATTCACACAGATAGCCAATTATACAAGCTGTGTGCAATTGATTTGTATGCTAATGCTGGCTGCCACCTGTGGGTGTTGGAGAGAAAAGAAAGGGAGAGAGAACGATAGAGGGGTGGGGAGCCACACTTTTATTTAGGCTTAGCTGACTGTATAAACAGAAGAGGGGCTGTGTTGAAGTTGTGTTGGGACGAGACACACATTGGCCTTCTCCTTCCAATGTCTCTCTGTCATTTCAAGTAATTGACCAGCGCACACTTTAAGAGACGTGCACAGCTGTTTGGTATGGATAAACCCTGTGATAAAAAATAAAAACATGCGTTTACACAAATGTGTACACATGCACACACTATTGTTCAACTGGTCCGAGCATGAACTCATTAACATTCACCCTCCTTGTCTCTTGGTTCACAAGCTGTCCCGCACACAGTTTGTTTGACAAGCTTATCTGCTGTGTGTTGATGGAGGTAAATATCTCCTCCTCATTTCCTATGGGAAGTGTAAACATTGAAGGATCTATAGCTTACACCATCTCCATGACGACTAGTGCAGTTGTTGCTAATGGGGGCGTGTCTGCATTCGCTCATTAGCAATACGACGTGATGTGAAATGTGAGTAATGTGAATATGGCGTCACATGATGTCATAGGCAGTATATACCGTATATTAAGAAATATAGAGTATTACAAAATGTTTTTCCAACAAATTGTTTTTCCAACAATTTGTAGAGAAGGGTTTGAAAGCTTTTATTAGTGTATAGTACTTTGTTAGATGTTAGCACACTGTGTTAATGTAAAGTACTGTGCTGGGTTTAATGTGAAACAGAAACATTTGTTAAAGGTACACACCTTGATTGAATTATAGCTAAGAACCCTAAACCTCTACCCCAGCTCTTTGTTTTTATTTGGGAGACTGTTGTGAGTATAGCGCTGTGAGCCTATAGCTCTTAGGATATGGAATCTAGTGCACATCACTACTGTGCTGTGGAAGTGTGGCGCTAGATTCTCCAGTTCATTTCACTGATTCGTTCATTTCAAGTCAGTAGATACTGCCTATGTACAGTCGGCCTAGCTAAGTGTACAGTAGACGGCCCTTTGAATTTGGAGTTGTTTCAACCTTCGAGCTGACTGAACACCATAATGTCCGGTACCTGCAACAAGTTAGAACGCACTGCACTAGCCTATCTGCAGACCCGGTACCACTCATACTCGAGAATGATTGGTTCAAACTTGGTTCAGTGATTTCTGCATAACTTGTTCCTTCTTTGTTGCACAGCATATAGTTTTCAAAAAAACAATACATGTTGTCATGGCATGTCATGTTGGTTTACTAAAAACGACTTTTGCAATTACGGACACAGTATGCCACCGTGTGCCTTTAAATCACAATGTTATGGGCTATATTTCTGGGATAGCGGAAGGCCAGTGGTAGAACTAACGCTTGAAAGTAGTGACAGTTTCACTTGCGGGTGTAAGGTGTTTTTTCTCTTTCCTGGGTGCGATTTCAAATTTCCTGGCGCGCCACGACATCGTTTGAGCTGAAATGGGTGTGAGGGTACAGCATGGGGTGTCAGTCAATATCAGGTGGCACAGGGCTAGTTTGATAAAAACAAATATTGTGTTAGCGTCTCCACCTGGCCAGACCACATCTTACATTGTGTGGGAGTTTCCAAGCTTTAGGTGAAAGTGCAGCAAATCACATTCTACTTTTGTGTATTAGCTTATTTTGTGACTAACTAATCATACAGTCCTGAATCTTTTTAATCACAAAACAAAATATATGCAATGCATGTGTATCATCTTCTAACAGTCAATGTTTGTTTATTAAAGGTGCCATACAGTGCACACTAACCCGAACAAGGCCATTCGTTTAAGACTGTCTGTCTCCGGGCTTGACTTATTACGATCTATTACGACACAGGCAATTCACCAAGACAGAGAGAAAGAACCCTGCTTCAAAAGAAATGAGCAGCGCTGACTTGATTGGTCGTAAATTGAAGACATCCCCCTCCACTCCAACTCGTTGTAACCCTTTTAAAGCTGCACCGCCATCGCGCTTGCCCAATTTCCGGGACACATCCCGAAATAAACCAAAGTGTATTGGCCACACCTTAGATTGATCTGAATCGTGAACCTGTGTGTAACTAGGGCCCCAAGGATATAATGCAGATGTGCCTTCATTACACAAAAAATGTGGAGAGAGAGAGAGAGAGAGAGAGAGAGAGAGAGAGAGAGAGAGAGAGAGAATATCTTGTCAAATTAGACTGAAGGTGAAACTCATTGTATACTATGCCTAATGGACCTCTTTCTGCCCCACTATGTAATCTGCCCCCTCCCTAAAGCACAAACAGTACAGTATTCCACCTCAGTTTCTCATGTAGCACTGTAATAGTAGAAACATATGCTCGCTGCTGTGCTGACATGTGCAGGCCCTGGGTCCACAGGGAGGGTGGGGGATACACGGTGCGCTGAAAAAATACTATTAATTCTTCTCCCGCCTTCCACTTTTCTTCCTGTTTTCCTCTGTCGCTTCTTGCATCAATTTGCTCCAGCTGGTGTTGAATAGCCATCTCAGCATTTAGCCTAGCATAACTTCAGCCACGCGAATGCACACACATTGTCTTGTCTTTAACACTTTATCGCCACATCGATTCTTTCATTCCACGTGCTGCTTGCTGTTTTCAGGGCGCTTCCTTGCTGTTTCTCGTCTCTCTCACTCTCCCTCTCTCTCCCTCTCTCCCCCTCTCTCTCCCTCTCTCTCTCTCTTTATCTCTCTTTCTCTTTCTCTATTTCTCACCTTGTTTTCCCTACCCAAGTTGCATTTGGAGAGACAAACTCTGTGTTGAAACAAGTCGAACAGGGACTGTTTGGGAGATGTTTTTAAAAGGAACAAAAGTCCCTGACAGCTGCACATTTGTCTTGGCGTCCCCGTTTGAACAAATTCCATCCCTCTCTTTCACATCATCCGTCTCACATTCTCACAACACCCCCCTTTTTTCTCTCTCTGCCCGGCTACCCCCCTCCTTCCCTCATAGCTCCTTCCTCTGCTCTCCTCTTTGGGTTTATTCCCGCTCGACAGCTCTCTCCTCCTCACACAACTTTACGACTTGTTCTCCCACGTCCTCCTGCTTCCGTTGTTTCCACTTCCTCTTCATTTGTCCTCTTCTTCTTCTAGACACTCGTTGGATTGGCCTTAAACCACAGTCTTCTCTAGACAGTGTCATCGTATATCTGATGAGCTCAGTTCCAATGTCAAGACGCTGTGCTACAGTAGGGGTCACACATTTAGTTTAAAGGTGTTGGATTAAATAAGCATACACAAGCTGTTAATAGTATACTATTTACATGTGTATTATGCTAGGCTATGAAGAAGTGGTTCATGCAGAAACACTTTTTTGAGGACTATGGGCTGGGCTGTTAGACCAGGTGTTCCCAAACGCGACCCCCCCCCCCCCACACACACACACACACACACACACAAACACACACACAAAAACAAGAAACTCACGATCTACACTATCCCTGGAGGTGGTTAAAACATAACAGACATAATATTATTTATACTTATTTAATAACTAACTATATAGCAAAACAGTGTAGTATGAATTATGGCTAAAATATTCTATTACTTAATTTATTGAAATCATCTGGCGATTTCTCCTCTGTGTCTTGCAACCCCCCAGGCTTTGACCCACTGTGCTAGACTCCTGTTTTACGGTGAAGGATAAGAGAGATAGAGAGAAAGAGAGAGGAGGTATGGGATGTGAAGATTGAGTCATACTCACTGACATCTTAAAAACGATTTTGGAATGCCTGTCAAGGCTCTGTGCAGCAGAGCTGGGAAACAGCTCTAGGAGGCTGCTTTTCCTGGAGGTACGGTACTGTAGGTCTCGTGACTAGGGGGAGGGTGGCCGGACACTGGTTGGGTGGGTGATGGTCTCCAGGATGAGAAGCAGACCCCTCCACACATTCCAAGAGGGAATGTAAACAGCAGTGTTTTTAAGGGAATAACGTGTGTGTTATTTCTTCTTGTTCTGCTCTAAATTAAGTTAAGTGTGATTATAACAGCCTGCACTGCAGTGTGCATTTAAGCCCTAGTTGCTATCAATCAAACTCATCTGTCTGGTATCATGCCCCAAATCTTGAACCGTAGGAACCACTCACTGGGTAGAACAGATTGATAAGGAAGATATATATGAACACTTTATGACAGCAAATGGTGACATAGTCTCGTTACCCTATCTTCTGCAGTCACTTTTAGCAAGAGAGTAGAGACACAAGCGCAATAGTACGGTTGGGGTTTTATTTAGCTTCTTGGATTCAAACAGGGCTATAAATCATGCCACTGTGGATGCTGAGGTGCTAAACTTATCTTAAAGTCTGCTAAGATTGTGGTTGCAGAGAGTCTGTGGTTAGGACACTGAATGGTTTGGTTTTAGCCATAGCTCTTGGAAGGTGACATTCAATTTGGATGTCAGGTGATATGAAATTAAATTGACTTATGGAAACAGTATGTCTTTCACGACAGAAACATTTTTTTTAAGTATACTGCTACCAGATAAACCCAGGAAGAATGTTTTACATTGTAAATAAAACTTTAACTTTATATGTGTGTGTTTCATTAACGACGATGTCATTGTTATTTGACTTCATATTATTATTCTGGATGGATAACCATGTCATTTTTTATTATATTAAAGTACTGTAATAATTGTGGTTCCTCTTAACCCAAGGGCCAGCTATAAAACTGACTCTCCTTGGGGAGACCGAAAAGGTCAACGTCAGCCAACCTAGAATAACGAAACCTCTGGCTTCTCAAACAGACTTTATTAAACAAGCGAATAAGGAGGTTATAGACAGTGTGGCAAAACTTCCTAGTCTCCCTTAGTAGGACCCCCTTGGAGCTTAAACCCTAAAACACACCACTCGGGCAGACGTAAGCTGCTATCACACACACACCACTCGGGCAGGCACAAGCTGCTATCACACACACACACCACTCGGGCAGGCACAAGCTGCTATCACACACAC
>JAODUH010055241.1:0-18378 GCA_027564835.1 Typhlichthys subterraneus
ATACAGAGGAGACAGACCACTTAGAGAGCCCTCAATAGAACTCTATGGGAGAAGTACCAGAGACATTATATAGAGGACACAGACCACTTAGAGAGTCCTCAATAGAACTCTATAGGACACTAACGCGTTTCAGCTATTGCCTTCATCAGAATGTCTCTGTCTGACGAAGGCAATAGCTGAAACGCGTTAGTGTCCTAGCCCATACATTAAAGGCTTTTTGTCTTTTACTAAATCCGCTTGAGTGCCTTGTTTTTTGAAGTCGCATTGCCACTTGGTCACTCATCATAGTGGTTTTTCTGCACCTTCTTTCTTTTTTTAATATATTTTTTCACCACCCAGAGAGAACGTTAAAATAGAGAAATGCGAGGAGACATTTGTTGAATTTGACTAAATGTGTATTAGTTTAAAAAAATAATAAAGGAAAAGAACCATCCTCTCCTGCTGCATGTTAAGATATATTAGGACTCTGAATGTTTACACTCTGTTCTTGTATATACTGTGTGATGTTGACGATTATTTGTGTAGCATGTTGATATGTAATGTGTTTAGGAGCTGTTAGCCCTGATGACATGATTATGAGGTGCATGTTTTCTCAGATATTATAACACATTGCAGTGTGAATGTGTGAAAACAGCCTGAAGCAAACAAAGAATATCCCCCAAGCGATGAATAAAAGCACATCTTCCAATTTGCGCATTACCTTTCCTCTAGGACATACCCCAGTAGTAGCCTGCATAGGTGTAAATGAGACGAGAGGGTTCAAGAAGCTCTGTCTCGCTGGAAATACTGGAAATAGAAAATGTTACCTAACGCATGAAAGCAAAAGCCTGCTCTCTCTCCCTCTCCATGCTTTTCTTCAGTGCTTTGCAGGGGCGGTTCTAGGATCAGACCTTTATGGGTGCTCAGCCCCTAATGTGATCTGTAGGCCTAGTCTAGATACTGTACAAAGACGTCTAAATCCAAAAAGTCACTAGGCCTATCAATCAATAATAAACAATAATAAATAGGTTTCTATGTTTGAATTTGCAATGGCATACGTTTTGTTTAAACATTGGTGAGGACACATGTTAAGCAGGGGTCTGTGGGGTTCCCCCGAGGACATTTTTAGCTTCAATTTAGCTTCCATTTCCTGCATTCTGGTGAATTTCTATGCACCGATTTTTGCCTTTTATGCACCAATTTCTGGTGGAAATGTCTCTTAAGCAAAATACAAAAAAAGCTGACGATTTAAAATATATTAGAATATAATGCAATAAGGGTCTCAAGCATTCTGTATTGCTTTATAATTCTCCCCCGAAAAAATCACTTGTGTAAGTTCGCAAATTTTAACATGAAAAGGCTGAAACTTTGCTTAACAATTTGTAACCAAAAAAAGTTTATAATAACATTTTACATTTTTAGGGGTCCTGAAAATGATTTTAGGTGTGCTTGAGGGTCTAATAATACCCATGGTGCTTTGCTTGGGCGTTTTACGGCTCCAACCCCTCAGCTTTGACATCCAGCAGCACTCGGGTTGAGGGGAGATGCAGAGGAGAGCCAGGGTTTGGACATGTTCTGTCCACCAAGCGTCAACCACAGCGGAAGGGTTTAATTGCCCGAATGATTTGAGGTCAGCAACAGTGCTTTGAGATGTCAGATTCCTAAGTGCTGTGTTTAGTCTTGTCACTGTATCTTTTAAAGGTGTACTCTCCCCAAACAGAGTTTGTCCAGCACAGGAGTTCAACAGAAATAGCAAGGTTCCGTCCACATTCAGCGTTTCATCTTCAAACGATAATGCTGTACGTGACTGAGCAAAAAAAAAAAAACGTCAAGACTATTACTCTATTGTCAGGTCTAATATTTCATAGCATATTTACTCACACATACTATCTTTTGACTAGTGTTAAATAGCGATGTTCTTGCAGTGCAGTTTCACCTCAAACTCCCTGATAAAATAGGTATGCATCAGCTACAGTACTTGGCCACCCACTCACACACACACACCTCAAAACCTCTTCCTCCACACAACACGCAACTTCATCCTGCAATCTCTGATCCTCTTTGGTAGCGAGCGCTGATCTATCAACCTGACAGCACTTTGAAGTTGAACCTGCGTTGCAACATCCAAAAAATGCATATATACATACCCTTGAATAGTTTTATGGTTCTCTAGTAATGTTGCTTTGTCAAACTAGTTCAAAACGTATGCTTCTGTATAAAATAGATCTCCCTTTGTATTAAAATGTTTTTGTTATAAAAAGACCTTTTTTTAAATAAAATAGACCTTCTATTGTATGACATAAACCTTCCTTTTAGTATAAAACAGAACTATTGTATAAAATACACCTTATTTTGTTTCTTTTGTCATGGCTGTCTCCTGGGATGTCCCTGTGTCTCTCTGCCTGCACTTTCCTTCCCAACCTGTGGGTGTCCTCGCTGTCTCCCCTGCTCCATGTGTGTTTGCCTCACCTGTCCCCACTACACTGTTCTCTGTCTGTCCTGGGCTGGATCATTCAGCTTTATTCCTTTGTCTAGTCATGGCTGTGGGTTTAATTCTGTTCTTCAAACCCAGTGATCATTAAACCTTCATAAAACAACATCCTGCACTTGGGTCCTCATTACCACCTCCGGATGTGACACTTTCCTTTTATTGTATAAAATATACTTTCCTCTAATGCCACTACACTGCATTATGAGACGCAAGCTGCAGTACTGTTGTGGAGCTGCTGTACAGGTAACAGACATGCTGCAGTATTCACTGTTTGCTGGTGGTAGTTGAGTTTTCCTGGCAAGCACTCGGGGAAGTTCCGGCTTGTCTTTTTTGTGAAAGTTTAGAAAGATAGAGGACTGTACCACAGGTGATAAATGAAATCAATAGGTCTGGGTATTCTAGTACGCTGTACTGCAGGCAGCATTCTCCTTAGTGCTCATCAGTCAGAGGCTGGAGAACGACTTAACAATGTCTAGTTGAATGTGAGTCAATCAGAAAGAAATTGGTTTTGTACTGATTTGTAAGTTGTGATGTATTTTGTACCTGTAAATGGATCCATGTTTTTCACATATTAATTAACAGTGTAATTGACCTTTTGACCTAAAATTCATAATTCATAATATACATGACTATTACAATAACCTAGTGGAGTTTTCACAAGCAAAGCTCAGAACATCCTTTTAATAAAGTCAAACTGTGAGAACTGCGTCTTTTGTCGATGTTGCCTGTTGCATTTCTACAGTCGATCCATTTTATTTTTTACTACTAATTACCAAATATTGCAGCTATTTATCTTTATTTATCAATTGAAATATCCCACCAAGCACTGTGGAACTGTTTTACGTTTCCATGAACCATGTGCCGGTTGAATATTTCAAACATCCGTTGCCGACTCTCTCTTCTCCATGGCTCTGAGCCTACTATGCTGTTTAGTCTAACCTCGTAACACTAGGTTGGACAAGTAAAGGGGAATGGGAATGGAGCTGAACGCTTAACATCAGCTAGAGACGGAAAACATGGTCAAACGGAGGGTGACCGACCCTTTGGTCGTGACATCTTTGATACTACTTTCACTCCAAACCATCGTGGTGCTGATTGGATTGGGTTACAATATAAGGTTTGTGTGTTGTAGGCGATGTTCTCTTCCACCGTCTCTGCGCAATATCATATGGACTAATTTAACTGTGTAGGCTGTGCGTGTGTGTGTGTGTGCGGCGTGTGCATGATGTTTAAATCATGTAGCCTGACGTAGCCTGTATATATGTTTGTATCCTCTGTGCTCGACAGCCTTTAACTATTCGACTACGCTGTGTGCAATAGTCGGGGTTTGGTAGTTGCAGTTTAAACAAGCCGGCTATTTCAAGTGGGCCTTGCGCGCATGCAAAATAAAAACGTGTGCTCAAGCATTTGTCCTGCGATGCATGCAGAGTACACATTTTATTATACACCCCCTCCCCATCTGGAGGGGATACTCAAAATATAGTGTTAGAAACATCTGCTGTAAAAGAAATCACCAGAAGATAGCAAGTGTGAATCCAGCGCATGTTTCTGAATGGCTGTTCAGATCAGACAGTTTAAATGTAATATATAGTATACATGAAATATAGCCTTTCATGCAGGCTACATGAAATCACAATGACCCACCTTTTCTTTAAATTGATAATATCAATGGATATTTAAATCATATTTTGACCACTGAACTGGAAATGTCCCCAGATTTCATTTAAAAAATCTGGTAATTTTAAACAGCCCAACCTGGAAAATAGTTCACCAGCCGTCACTATATATAACTTAATATGTGCAGTATATATTGGCAGATATCTTATTAAAGGCGTGCTCGTGTACATAAATTAAAGTATTGTTATGGAGATGAACGGTGTCATAGGCCTATAGCATATTTTTTGTGTAGACTGCGCGCTTGTTGTTGTTGTACTACAAGCCTACGGGGACTCTGTCTAGTTTGGATGCAACCAGGCCCGCGAGTGGAGGAATAGCTCCACTTGCGGGCCTGGTTGCACGCATCATTAAACTGACCAAGCGGAACTGCTGAATTGATGTTGTGCGGCGCTGCGCGGTAGGACTAGGATGTAAACAAACGCCGAACGCTGTTTACTGTCTTCTTGTACAGACAATTTTGCACATGGAGCGTAAATGTGGCTCTAGGTTATTAAAAGCACTTACATGAGCGACCATCCGGCCTCCATTGAATACGATAAAGGGTTGGCGTTTGCAGAGAAACACAAAATAAATATTTATGGGGGGGGGGGGGGGAGAAAAAAACACAAACAGCCAAATAATTTAAACATATGTTATGCATTGATTGATTCGTTCTTTAGGCTATTCAATTTAATATGTTATGGGCGTGACAAATAACTAATTTTCGAAAATATATGGAAGTTTTTCCACCTCTTGCTTGTTAAAGGCACCGTGTGTTAATAAAGGGAATGCCACAATTAACGCATGGACATTGGACATCGGACGCCCAGTAACGCCTTTACATGAACGATATTTGCTTTTACGGTTATCTTATCGTTTCTTTCAGGGGTCGTCAGTCTAGCTCTCTCTAGTGCTGTGAGAAAGTTATGGGACTCAAGGCTCCCTTGCCATTTTTTGGGGGTTTAGCAAGGATTCTGAACACCTGCAGGCAGCAAGAACATAATCACATGCACCCCAAATGTAATATTATTGGTTGAGATTAACTATCTTGATGGACTATATGATAACTTTCTATATTAGACATTTTCTGAAGTTTACTGCATGCATAACCTAAAAGGACCGGCTTGAAATACCTTTGAATTTAAAGGACTTGTCTTCTTGTCATTTTAACATACATGTGCATAAATTGACACTGTTTTCTTTTTACTATTTAGCCTTAAATTATAACAACTTGGTATTATAAGCAGGAGATAATAGAACAATAGAATACAATAATGTCCACGGCCATGTGGAATTAAACGTTCTGTCAATGTAGCCTAACTTTAAGCGTCCTGATTTCACTCGTTGATTATAGGGGTTTTCCACTGGGAATTAAGCATATGAACAACCCTGTGCCTCAGATAACATCTGGCGCTTGCTTGCCGTACCTTTATGAGTTTGCACCGGATCTGCGCAGACACCATGTGGCTATTCCGCAGGTTGCCCACGCGGAACATGAGACACAGTTTACCGTCGCGCTGGGAGATCACAGCGTCCTGGCTGAACATGAGCGTCTCTGCGCGCTTTTTGGGCTGGGACATTTTTATGAACATGCAGCCGATCAGGAAAGCGTCCACAATGGACCCAAGAAGCGACTGGAACAGGAAAAGAATAATCCCTTCTGGGCACTTTTCCGTGATATAGCGATAACCGTAGCCGATCGTTGCTTCGGTCTCGATAAAGAAGAGAAAAGCGGAGGGGAAGTTGTAAACGTTTGCCACGCAGGGGGTGTAGGACGAGTCGTGGCCGTGGTTCAGGTCTCCTCGGATGTAGGCGATAATCCACCACATAAACGCCATCACCAGCCACGCGACCGTGTAGGTGAGAATGAAGATGAGCAGGTTCCATCGCCACTTCAGGTCCACCAAAGTGGTGAAAAGGTCCGAAATGTACCGGCTGGTCTCTCCGCCGAGGTTGCCGTGCTGAACGTTGCAGCGACCGTTCTTCTCCACGAAGCGTTGGCGTTTCTTTTTGACTGGCGCCGAAAACGTGGCGGCCCGGTTCGTGTTTACGACTTGGTAATCTTCGCCGAATTTTCTACGAAGCGCAGCCATTGCCTCGCTCAAATGAAACAGTTTACGTTTTGTTTTAATCCATCTTTATATCTTTATATGTTTCCTTGAGCCTCGAGCTGGTTATCTGCAGTGCGTAAAACGCGTCATGACCATTTAAGCGCACGGGGATGGAACGCCTCAGGTTGCAACAATCCTAATTGAGCATGAGCATTTCATAATTTCTTTGTATGAAATAAATCCATGGGTTTTATTGCCTCACGGTGTCACGGCATCAACGGACAGAGCAGCTCAAATGGGTGAAGTACGCGCTCAGATTTGACTCCAGTCACAGAAAGCAGCGTGCTCACCAATGGAGCGAACGAGGAGTGTAGCGTAGTCTACCATTCATAGCCTTGTGTGGGCTGTAGGAGACGTGTGTGTGTGTGTGTGTGTGAGAGAGAGAGAGAGAGAGAGAGAGAGAGAGAGAGACTTGAGGGTAAGTAAAATGTACTTTTACTTGTAATCATAGTCACCGTGATTAAAATGGTTTAATGTATGGCATTTTACAATTGGTCGGTTACAAATAAATTGTGGTTCATTGCATTCAATTATTGAATTTAGCGAAAATGTACATGCAAGATTTCAGACGAGCGCAACTAATGGGTGAGATTAGGGGTATGGCTTTTCAGAGCTATGCGACCCCACCTACTGGATGCAGTGTGTGTGTGCATTGGACGAAGTGCAAAAAGAGAGCGCTGTCTGCCAAACTCTAACAAACAGACAAATTAATTTTAAAATAGTTTGCTATAATGTAAAAATTCTCAAACCAAATCGTACTGGTGCCCTGTGTGGAAAACTGCACTTACTTTGCGACCACCTATTCAATATAACCCAAATATATGTTAATGGTAATTATTTGCATTTTTTTGAATACAGCGACTTTCAACAAAGATTTAAATGACAATCAATCATCGGCATCAGGCTTTTCTAATTTTAAGGCTGACCTTAATCAGTGTCTTCTCCTCTTACTGGAGTCTTATTATTGATTTAAACAATTGCAGTCTTCTCCATCAAGGCCCATCCAGACTGCTATCTTCCCAGAGGACATCACTAAGAGCATAGACTCGACCTTGGTGCTTTGTACAGGACTATGTGAGCTTCAGTGTTGATGAACAATGCCTTTAATAGCCATTGGACAATGGTCGTAGCTGTGCTTCAGCACAAAAGCTTTTTATAGTTTTGAAACACAAAAAAATAGTATATATAATTAGATATAGGCTAACGTAAGAAAATGTCAGAACTTTTGCACCCAAATATATCTAAAATTATGTTTTAACAATTGTATCCTAATAAATAGTATAACAGTAGGAACAGGTAGGTCATATCTAAAGTTAGCAGCACATGTTCTGTGGACAATCAAGAATTACTTGTTCTGGTCTGTTCTGTTTGCCAGAATAATCACATTGTCATTGATTTATCAACACATCTTTGCCTGTCCTCCTGTCCATCATTTAAGTGCTAGCAGGCCTATCAAATACAATTTTAATGGTCACTATATTTTAACCTTTAAGGGTTTGTTGCCTTACTGCACACAGTCTTGCTTTATTTGAAGTTTGCTGCACGAGACTGTTGCATTGTTTCCATAGGGGATTATACTTATCGTACATCATCAACACATTATATTTATATTGAGACAATGATTACAAGCACTACTTCCAACTTCCCTGTGTGTATTTAGCAGATACTGTATGTGCAAATATAACAACTCAAAATAAATCACTTATAATATCACACTTCCTTTCCACCACTGAGACATTTAAATCTCTTCTAAAAGCACACATGTACTCTTTAGCGTTTGAGTAAGTTCTGGGACACTATGCTAAAACTGTCTTGTTTGCTGTGTATTGTGTTTATTGTTTTATTATATATATTTATTTATTGTTACTTGCATTGTTGTGTAGAACACTTTGGTCACAATTGGCTGTTTTTAAATGTGTTTTATAAATAAATGGTAAATTGGCGCAGCATTTATATAGCGCTTTTATCCAAAGCGCTTTACAGTATTTTGCCTGACATTCACCCAGTCTGTGCTGGGAGTTTGGAACGCCCTTTGCAGGGTGAGGAGCAAAAGACCCCCCACATGGTACAGAACAGAGTAAGCATTAAAGGTAAAGTCAGCTATTGCTAAGCTAATTGTAAGCTAATACACACTTTTGTCAAATTCAATAATTCAAATTCAAGTATCTACTCGAACGTCACTAGCTTACTGTCCTTTGTGTGTGCTGAAAGAATAGTCTTATACTTCTACACAGCCCTAGCGCCGTACATAGGAAGATTAACAAATGTGCGAACACCGCTCACATCAACAACGCCATAGCACTGTGCGTTGGTGCCACAGAGGGTGCGGATGAAATGTGTTTTGATTTCAGCTTGAATTACGAAAGCGTTCTCGAGAATGACTGACCGGTCCTGCCTTTAAATGACAGCAGACAAAAGACATGAGCAGGGGCTTGGGGAAGTTGAATGCAAAGAAGCGTGCAGTGGAAGCAGCAGAAAGATAGATAGATAGATAGATAGATAGATAGATAAATACTTTATTTATCCCGAAGGAAATTCTTGTGTCCCGTAACAACAAACATACACAATATGAAACATAAAACATACATACATCAAACATACATACAATTGACATGTGCTTAATACAAATACAAATATATAAGAATAGATAAAAAGAAAGTATAAAGTGTCCGTGAAGATAAGTATATTTAAAAAACAAAAAATGTAGCTAAAAATATGGTAAAAAATGTAATTACTGCAGCTGACCTGGAGGTGGGGCAGAAAGGGGCATATGTATCAATTGTCTAATGCCTATTATGTTTGCTGCCATCACGAGAGCTGTTATACAGTCTGATGGCTAGGGCTACAAAAGAGTTCTTTAGTCTGTTGGTGGAGCTGGATTTAGACAGCAGTCTTCCACTGAACACACTCCTCTGCCCGATGAAGGTATTGTGCAGAGGGTGATGTGCGTTTTCCAGTATGGACAGCAGTTTTTCCAGGGTCCTTCTCTCTGCCACAGTCACCAGAGAGTCCAGCTTCGTGCCCACCACTGAGCCAGCCGTCCTCACCAGTCTGTCCAGTCGGGCAAAGGGGCAGGCTTAGGTAAATAAGGCACCTTAGATGATTTGGTCAATGCAGCTAAAGCAGCAATAAGATGATCTGTCAAATGGCTGAGATCAGCTCATGAATAATATTGCCTGAGACTGATTTACATGGCCTTCAAAACCGCTATAAGCAACATGTTATATTCATCAGGATAAATTTGCAGTAGCCTACTTTTAGTCACTTGGTGAAATGAAAATGTAATTCTAATCTTACTGTGTATAAAATATTATTATAGGGAAAGGCCTAATCCCCCTTCCCCCCTCAGGTATACCTAACAGAGGCATTAAAATGAACCAAGGCTTGCATGTAAGTATTGTTAAATCAGAATGACATTCACTGCAACAGTAACATAATATTCTTGCTATTAAAATGTGACGTAAGCAGAGAGTGAATGATCATTTGAGTCACAGGTGTACTCGGCAACTTTTTAAATAAATTATGTTTTATAATTATTAAGAAGGTCAAAAGGGAACCATCGCTAATGTCAGTGGCGCTATTAACAATAATTACATTGTTTGGTATTATGGGGTGCTTTGAAACACTACTTCAACATCCCTCTTTTTGTGCATTACATTTTTCTAGGAGATTTTCCTTGTTTACTTAATGTTATGTCCATGTGTTAAACCCACATACTGTTTTAGATTCTCTCTTCTTAGAGCTTCAATGTCACTACCCCTCACACATAGAAAGGATCCACACAATCACTAGGGTTAGTTGGCCATGTTAAAGAGACACAGAGTCCATTTGAATGATGGAGAACAATAACAGGTAAGCTATAAAGTGTTTTCCCCAGCACATATGAACCACTAACTAATAACATTAGTGGATGATTGTCATTAATCACCAGGGACCATATCGTTTGTCGCAGCATTGAGAATATAATTTCTTAGCCTTTATGAGACCCAGTGAGCAATAACATTAATGGCACACAGCCTTCCAGGGTTGTAATAACAACTGCTCACAATAATGAAGAATGTTAATATTGTAAATGGATAAAATCACTCTTTGTAATCGAAGGACAATCGCTGAAAAATCACCTCTAGTGCTCACCTCAGGCATCAATAGAGGGAATGAAATGCGATATTGGCATTCAATTCTGTGTGTCAGGTTTATATTCTTTGGCTGTCTCCCTATAGAGACTATAATCATGCGCAAACACGTCACACATGCTGAAATATTAACAAGGAACAGAACTGATAATCTCTCACGTGACATGATGCACAAATGGTCCAAGTGGAACGGGTTTGGCCGTCTTTTGGTGTGGCTCAACTTCAATGTCAAATCAAAGCTCGTGTGCAGGAATGGACATGCTGTCTCCTGTTTCAACTGACCTTGAGAGAAGCACTGTAGTCACACATATGCTACCATATGCCTTACCTGAATGTCTCATTGATAGACATTTAACCCTAATGGATTTCTCATTTGGTCTGTCTGCATGACCAATTTGCATCAATAAGTGACTTTGACTGGTAGCAGGAATATCGATGGAAAAAAATATTTCTAGCAAATGGCTAAACAACCTAGGTATATAGTAAGTCTTTCCGGAGAACGCTTGTTGATGTTTTAATGCGGATCAAAACAGAAACACCTCTCCCATGTACCATATACAGGGTGCTCCCTCAGAAGCTCCACCCCACCCATTGGAAATGCATTGCGAAGGCTAGGATACGATTGTTGTGTCCAGTCTGCACCACTTTGTTTATGTTGCTATTTTCGGCACCAAGGCTGTGTAGAGGTACAGAATATCTTCCCAGCACACAGATTGAATGAATTTGACAAAAAGTGTTTAGCTTACAAACGCTGACTATACCTTTTAAGGACACCAACTAGTAAATAAACATTATACAGCCCTATTAAAGGGTGCTTAGAGTTTGTTAGTATGACCTGCGTAACCTTTGAGAATTCCTCTTTCTGTAGCCTGAATTACATCCATAATTAGCAAGACCCTGCAACGTTTTTCTGGCCAAGGACACTTTTGTTAATAGAAACACGGCACAGGGCTTCCCTATCACATAAGGAATAATATATTTAGTTTAGTTATTTAGTTTAGTATATTTATTTTTTCACAACACATTTAATTTTTTGGAAGAAAATGTTTGAGATCAAATAATTTGGAGGACACCCTGCAGTAGCTCTGAGGACCCCCTATTGAAGACCTGTGCCATACATATAAGCATTCCAAGAAGAGAAGAGCAATGGGTTGTCACAGCGAAAACACAGCACTTTGCATTTTTCTTTTGCTGACTGCTTTAAAATTGTTTCATTTTGCCGTGAGAATAATTTGGAATGTGTCCGAGTAGCAACTGAACTTTCCAATCAGTGTCGTGTTTATAGCTATCGCTATAAACTGGTTTAGAAAGAAATCATACTTTATTAATCCCCCTTAGGAGAAATTCATTCTCTGCATTTAACCCATCCCCGAAGGGAGCAGTGGGCAGCCACTCGTGCAGCGCCCAGGGATCGACTCCAGATTGAGGCAAGTGTCTGGTCAACAGCACTGACTGGAGGGTGAACCTGACATGTTTTTGATAGTGGGGGAAACCAGAGCACCGGAGGAAACCCACACAGACACAGGGAGAACATGCAAACTCCACACAGAAAGGCCGGGTCGACTGTGGTTTGAAGCCTGGACCTTCTTGCGGTGAGGCCACAGTGCTATCCACTGGGCCACCGTGTAGCCCGTGTTTAGGTGTGTCGACAGCGAAAACGACCAGATGGTTCATCCAATAAACTGCCAAGTATTTTCTTTAAAGTACAGCCATTCACAAACAATTATGTACGGTTTCCCAGATGGACTTGACAACAATTCCTCTGGCATGTCAGGATATTTCAATTGTTCTCTGAATTAATTGGGACAATAGCAGCCACAAAACTAAAGCTGGAGAAAGCATGTTGATTTATGAACTCAACATAAAATCAAAAACAGCTCTCCTCCTGTCAATGCTATAATGTACACCAGTTTTGCATAACATTTTATCCAGGTGTTGCTTAATATTGGCCGATGGATGCAGTAGGCCTGGACTATATGATTTGTGTTTTAATAAGTGTTTTTTTTTTGTGGAATCCTCGTGGGTTACGTTTATAGGTCACAGTGGATGGAACATGTAATTACATGCCTACTAATTAGGCTACACTTATTGGGGGGAGGGGGGCGGGGGGTAAATGTTAGTTTTAATTCCAGAAATTGAGAAAATAATAGCGGGTCCATACAGAATAAAAAGCAAATAAGCATCTTAAAATAAGTTGTTTGTTACAGTTTAAAATCTATTTCATTCCCACCAGATTAAACCTGTTCGTATGTGTCTTCACAGGACCCGTCCGCTAGTCAAACCCAGAATCCACTGCGCTGAGGCAAGATGGAAGAATGCAGCGGTTGCCGGAGAACAATATTTTGCCACTAAAACTGACCCCAGTGGCCGAAGGTGACATAAATAAGACAACGCAGCGGGTCGGGGTCATGCACTGGTAAGTCCTAAAAATCAAGGTTACTCCAACTTGTACGGCAGAATGTTCAATACCATCACGGGACAGACAACAAAGAGCGACGCACTAGCGTTGCAATGCCGCTACTTAGCTGGCTAGCAGTTGCGTTACTTTTACATTGCCGCTAATAGCTAACTGGCTAGGCTAGTGGTGCTTGACGAGCATCATTCTTCGCTGGAGGTGCGTGGGGTTGTTTGCTTCGAGGTCAACACCGCTTATTCGGGGGCATCCTCCGCACACTGGCCTGGGCATTGTCCAGAGGATAAGTTCACTGTGAAAAACGTGGATTTGACGCACAAATCAACAAATGTCCTTGATGAATTGTCCGGGTCGCGTTTGCTTGGTGTATGGCTGCTTGGCTTTTGTTTCTAAACACCGCAGTTAAATGTTCTGATTAATTCGTGACGCCATTCACACACGTCTTCCAAAGGACTTTCTCTTTCTGTTGAAAAGTTTTAGAGTGAGGCTCTATCTGCCGGCGTTGACGTGTTTATCAGCGCAGTCGCAGAGCGCCGTTATTGCATGGCCATATTAATTATGGCATGGCCCCGCATCACAAAGAAGGGCAATACTAGTTAGCTTAATGGCTAAGCTAGGTGTCGCGACTGTGCCCGCAAACACAAGTTTGCTATTGTTTTTTGTTGTTGTCTTGAATGTTAATTTTCTGTTGGATAGATAATTCACCCACTGAGATCTGGTGTTTCTAGTTTTTGTTTTAATAAAGATAAAAATGCAATACATGAGTAAATTAATAAAGTATCTTCTCATCGTTAAGATGACCCTGTCTTGGTCAACTCCCTAAGACTGCTCTGGCAGAGGAAAGCACTGTGTATGTTCACCATGACCCTGCATGCCAGGCAGCCGGACAATTAATACAGCAGTCTTTTACATTCAGTCAGTATGCTCTCGTTGCCTGATTAAACCCATCAAACAGACTAACAGAGTGTAAATTCTCTGCCCTCTCTGTCTATATCTTAACCTAGCCGTCCTGTAGCCTACTGTTCTTCAGTCCCGGTGACATGTTGACATCTGGAAAAGACATATTCCATTATTTGTGTACGTATGAAGACATGTAGTTCAGTCTAGGTCAAATGGTTTTTGCTCATTTCAGCAGTTCGGCAGGCCAGATTGTAGACTATTGTTTGTTGTGCCTGATATTTAATCCGACTAAGCAGTCTCGGCTGTGAAATTGCCCTCAACGAGACAGATTTCTGAGGCTCAGATTAATTAACATTGTATTTATTGTCTGCTGTTATCTTTTGGGTTTGTTTCCAGTAATGTTATTAGGCTAATGTCACAATGCACTGTTAGGCTTTTGTCCTTGTCTATAGTACTTTCTTGTCTCATTCTCTCTCATACATATACACACACAAGGTAATTATGCATTTTTTTACATTGCAAAAATAAAATGTTTATATTATTGAGTGTTTACATTTAGCAATTTAATCATTTTGCAGATGCATTGATCCTAAAAGCAATGAACGATGGCAGTGCATTTGGACCAGCCATCTAGGCATGAGACAATATTATATGAAAAGTTAACCTCACAATTTATCTTGGCCAAAATAATTGTGATTGACGATTTCATCCCGATAATAGTCAAAATATAGGTGAAACTCTCGTAACGGAACTAAAACATACAGAGATGTTCTGAACATTTAGGTAGGCCAAAAATATTTCCATTGCATCACAGGATACATTCTGTATATGTGTGTGTGTATATATTTTGTGTGTGAATTTTTTTGTTTGTTTTGTTCCTCTGTTTGGAAACCGGTATTCAGTCACCTGACTGTCCTGTCCTCCTCTCTCCCCCACCCAGGACGAGGCAGCTTGGCTCCCTGTAGCCCCCCCAACATGAGCATCATCCAGGACAAGCTAGGCAGCGACTTCCTGCGCTCCAGCGACGTGGGCGGCGGCATGTTCGTGTTCAGCCACCTGCCCCCGGTGGCCAGCTTCACGCGGCTGCCCCCCCCACACCTCCACCACCACCACCACCACCTCCTGCACCCTCTCATGCCGGAGCCCCTCCCCCACCGCCCGGACGTGGTGCTGAAGAAGGAACGCCACTCGCCCGACTGCGGCGGCGACTACTCCCCGGGCGTCATCAAGCAGGAGAGGCTGACGACCGAGCAGGACTACCGGCTGCCCCCGCCCTCCCTGTACCTGGGGGAGGGCGGCGGGGGGTCCACGGAGCTGCTGGAGGTGGGGGAGCACCAGGGCCTGCTGCTGCACGACCTCAGCATGGGTAGCCATGGCAACGTGAGTGTGTGTACATGACCTCAGTGTGGGCGACGTGTCGTGTGTGTGTGTGTGTGTGTGTGTGTGTGTGTGTGTGTTCGTTCGCGTACACAAGCTCAGCGTGTGCGCGCAAATGTGCAAAGAAACACACACACTCCTCACAGACGCACACACACCCCGCATGCACACACAAACACACACTCCTCACAGACGCACACACACCCCGCATGCACACACAAACACACACTCCTCACAGACGCACGCGCACACAAACACACACCCCTTGCTTGTACACACACCCCGCACACACAAACATGCACACACAAACACACACACACACCCCGCATGCACACACAAACGCACACTCCTCACAGACGCACGCACACAAACACACACCCCTCGCTTGTACACACACCCCGCACACACAAACACACACACCCAACATGCACACACAAATACACACACACACCCCACATGCACACACAAACACACAGATACCCCGCACACCCAACCCCCCCCGCCCCACATGCACACACACCAGCATGAACGAAAACGTCCCTGCGAGATGTATTGTTAGAGCTTGCGCTTCATTGAAGTTGTTCTTTGTTCTGCATTAAGTGTGTGTGTGCGTGCGCACCCTTCTTTCAAACAATAGCCAGGCTTCTGAGGTCATCTGCCCTCTTGTGCAGATATGTAAAACTGCAGCGCGGAATAAAAGACAGGTTTCATTAAATTCCTTTTCAAAAGACCCAGTGCAGAGAGAAACCCTTTTGTGCAGACACGTGAGCCTTAAAGTCAGGAGTGTAAAGATGGCTCACTCCCAAAATGTTGATCTTATGCTTTGTGATATGCTAGATATTTATTAACATTCTTTTGTTTGACTAAAATAACCACATTTAAAACGTAAAAGGCATCTTGCATCGAGTGTATCTAGAATCGAAGCCAGAAAAATCTGTGATTTGCCACTGCAGTTCTTGTTTTTGCTTCATATTGCGATAAAGGAGGCGTGTAGACAGCTGGATTTCAGCCATGGCAAACTGCAGTCCTGCAGGTGTTGCTTGGCTGGAGGCATGTTAGTGGGATGTGAATGAGGCTCTTCATTCAGCATCACTTGAATCAGTCTGCACTGAATGTTTGGTGACTTGATTGGCATACCAAATGAGGATCTCACTGAGCCTCATTTCTCATATTGCTGCCTTTTTTAAAAGCGTCTCAGGGCATTCTAGATAGATGTATGTTTGATGCCGTATGAACGCGTCCGTTTCTTCTTTTTCTTTTTTTACGGCGATTAGCATCAAGCTCATTGGTGCAATACCGCCCCCTTCTGCTCCGGAGTTTGAGTCAGACGGCGAATGCACAAGCTAAATCTTCTGTATGACCGTGTCTGTTTGTATGTTTGTGGACGTGACCCTCTCCTGCCTCAAGCTGAGTGACAGCCGTGTTTCTGCTGCCCCCCTATGTCCAGCTGCCCCTTCGGTTAAGCAGAGAGCCCTCTGAGAGGAAAGGTCGGAGGTCACAGGGTGACGGACAGGAGGGGAAGCCCAGAAGGAGACGTAGCGAAGCCCAGGTTCGTTTCTACAATTCAGCTGTGGATGTAATGAGTGCTGCTCCAGTGCGTTCTGTTGTCTGGTCTAATTGGGTTCTTGTTGAACAGCCAGTGAGTTTCTGTTTTCATTCATAGTACATTCATGATCTTACTTGTGGGATGTTTTTGGCACTGAAAAATATTTAGTTCACGCCTTCATTCACTGTGATCTCGTCTTGATGTAATACTGCGCTGTGATTCCTAAATTACGAGCACTTACTTGAATTCCCAACACAAGTTTCTAATCACACATCCATGTTGGTTTTAGAGGCCATTTTGGCACGGCATACATCGGTGGCATGAGGGCATCGTGCCTGCACATGCCAGCGAAGTGAATTTCTGTGTTAAGTACATTTTGGTAGAAGGCGATTGTGAGCTCATGCGTTATTGTGATGTAACATTTTACACCAATCGGATCCTATAGTCCTATTTAATAAGAGTGTTTTATAATAGCCTAGCCTAGTTCAAACAAGAAACGGAAATTGTCTGGTAGACTACATCGTTTCTTTCTTTGAAAGCATTATAGCAAAAAGCCATTGCAACTATGATGTGCAGGATGCTGCACTGTACATGTAGGCTATTTTACAGAGAGTCCGCATGCGGTAAACTGTAATAGTAAAAGGTAGACAAACCAGGTGTGTGTGTGACCGTGATTCGTGTGCATGCATGCCAGGCCTCGCACATAAAGTTGGCACAGGGCCTCGCACCCCCCACGCCACTGCACTGACGGCATAACTAACAACACAGACAAAGTTAAAGCTCTTTTGTTTTGTTTGGTTTACAGCTTTAGTGTTTCATTCTTAAATGTGTTTGTCTTTCTAAATGCATTTGTAATTTGCTGCGGTGGGTCTGCTTGGTGACGTGGTCACACACAACCAGCTACGTTGGAGGCTCTGGGTACGTGGGAAAAGACCCAATGGTTACTTTCTCTCCTCTCTCTCTCTCTGGCGATCTGAAGCCATCCATGTTGCTGGACGCGGATGGCAGCACCCTGTTGCCTGGCAACAAGCCGCACGTCTGCGAGCATTGCAGTGCGGCGTTCAGAAGCTCCTACCACCTGCGGAGGCACATCCTCATTCACACAGGTATCGTAACTAGCGGCAACGCAGCGGTTGTCTTTGTGATTCTGGTTCAGTCCTTGTGGGCTACGTAAGGTTTTAAGGGACATAGACGATGCCATTGGCCATCGCCGATGGCTGGCAGACATCACTACGTTGAGCAGGAGCAGCATCGCAATGAAAAAAAAAGTGGGGTTGCAACATTCAAAATTATGGATAGCTACTGAAACACTAAAAGTAATGTGCTTTCCGTTAAAGGCTCAAATCAAAAAGTTTGCTGTGATGAGCATAATCAGGAATGATCTTCCCCTTCCTCTCAAACACACACAGTCTCAGGCTCGTGCCCTGGCTGTCGTCTGTGTAATATATCTAGGCTGTCACACTTACATCTGGCAATGCAACCCATGTATTATGCTAACGTAATGCTTACAGCAACACAAAACAACAAAAGGGTTTACTGGCCCTACTCCAGTCACTAGCTTTGCTGTAGCTACTTGATATGGCTGGTTTTGTTTGCTAGCTGTTGTGCAAATCCTGCTCACCACCTCAGAGGTGGCTGTCATCTGTCATTAGGTAGGCTATAAACTCAAAGTAGACTACTGTCAGATAGGCTAAGTGTATGGCAAGCCGTTTTGACATTTATTCTCCAAGACTTACTAGTATCTATTTATTAGATACTAGTATCTATTATTT
>JAODUH010055262.1:0-15874 GCA_027564835.1 Typhlichthys subterraneus
GAGAGAGAGAGAGAGAGAGAGAGAGAGAGAGAGAGAGAGAGAGAGAGAGATCAGCACTTTATCTCACACCAGGAAGACCACACAGGAATTATGGGGAAATCATATCTCTCACACACACAGGTCATCCTCAAAACAACTCCTTTATGTGTCCCACTTTTCTGTCCTGCCCCAGACTCTGGAATAGTCCCACATTAAGGCCCACAATATGTCCTATCCCACCACTGACCATTTTTAAATCAAATTTATACACCCATTTTTGTTTTCTTGCTCAAGGATTTTAGTCCACTCTTAAAGTATTTTCAGTGTCCTCTCATTATTCAGTTTGTCTTTATTCATAAGTTTACTACTTTGATTTAGATTTGATGTTTATACTTGTTTTGGTAATCTATCTGCCTCGAATCTTCTGTTGTTTTTAAGTGTGCTATATAAATAAAAGTGACTTGACTTGACACACAGACAAATGGAGTTCATCACAGGGTCCAGTGTAAAAGTTCACAGATTCACCAATAAACTGTAAATCTAAGCCACACTCAGGTCCAGCTGACGATTACAACACACACAACATGAGATATGGCTCTAGAGCTTATTGTCTGCTTCATGAGCTCAGCTTTTCATCACAGCTGGACGCAATGAGCATGGCGGACCATTGTAAAGATAAATGTAAAAGTAAAGTTTGCCTTGCTTAATAAGTTCTCATGAGTTATGCGTTTAGGCCAGGTATTTATCATACATTTACAGAGGAGAATGACTCATAATTATGAGAACTGTTTCAAAGAGAAGGAATTTTAAAATCTGTTCACAGAGTATTCAGAGAATTTCAGGAATATCTTTTTTCTTTTGCCTTTACAGCCAGTTAGCGATAAGCCTCAATGTGATAGTCTGGCTCTGGCCATCCTTGACGCTGAGCAGGTCACTTCAAAGGAGCCCTCTGAATACAAGACATGTGGAATCCACTTAAACTGACATCCAGAACACCACTGCAGCCTCTGCCACCTGCACTCTGTGTGCACACTGCACTAGACCAATAACAAGCCCTGCGTGGTATGGATGGGTACGCAGACCAGGGATGTTAATAAATGGTCTGTATCTAATCTCTTTGGCAGGGAGAGAACCCAGGGAATCCTTTGATGGCGCGATAAGACAGTGCGTTTTTACCCTGCAAAACATTGGAGTGCGTTTGTATGTAATACAGCAGAATGTACAGTAGAAGGTAAACCTAGCCAAATATTCTTCACAGTAAATGTGTACAGTGGTCTCCCATGACAGATCAGCACTAGCCAGCTACATACTTCAGAGAAATAAATGGCCTGCCACATACTCCCCCATTCAACATAAAGTACAGCACATGATTGGTAGCAGAAAAAAGCGGTCACATGAATGCCTGCCCAACAAATGGTAAATTCAGGAATAGATGGCTCGTTCTGGGCGGGGGCCGCCGGTCGGACGGTAGCAACCCACCAACAACACTGTGATTGTCCAAGACGGACAACAGCTCTGTCCCGAGAGAGGACAATGATGGCATTGTGTTGAACCTTCCTGGGTGTGGGCAGGCAGAACTAGCTGGAATTATCTAGATTCTATATGGGACATTTCCCTTTCCATCTCAACCTACACTGTTAATATGCAGTGTTGTGCAGTGTGCATATATAGGTATGAGATTAAGTATGCATGCAGCATTTACGGACTATAACAAGGTCACATACTTTAGTTTGATTAACCAAAACATATGACTTCCTATAGATTCTCATATTGCATCATACGTTTGAGGAGTCTTGGACAAGACGCTGAAGGATTCTCAGGCAATTCTCTAGCCAGCCATGCTCTCTCAGCCCCCTATTACCTCACTGTATAATGGTTAAATATACCCTCCGAGACGCAGAAAAATAGCTGGCCTCAGCACGGTAGCCCCTCAGCAGTCAGGCTGTAGAAAAGAGGTGTGGCTGTGCTTATTTTTGTCTGTAGTACCGCACGCACGCAAGCACGCACTCATCTATCTCCTCTGATCTATCTCCTCAAATGTCCTCATCTTCTAACCCTCCTCTCCTCTCCTCTCAGAGCTTGGACGAAGGAGATCAAAGGCTTCAGTGATTTACATGAAGTTCATAGCGTTTCACAGCTTCACTAACGGGGCCTCCACACTAAATGCCTTGCCTGCTTGGCCAGCTGACTGATTGGCCGAACTGTCGGCTTCACTTGCTGGCTGGTGCTGGATAAGGCAATCCCCACATTGAGACTGTACTGTAGCTCTATCTTAATATATTAAACAGTTACTGAAGCCTACTACCATATAAACTACTATTATTACGTAGTATGTGGATCTAAATATATAACCTTTACGTACCATCCCTATAAAGAGGGGGTCATAGTTTGTAATCTTGAGACAATAATACAATATCTGTCAAGGGACTGGCTCTTTATTATTTTTTTGGATAACCACAAGGTGAAGGTTTTCTAATGTGGCTTCATGTTGGAACTTCAACACAAATCTTCACCACAGTGTCTGTCACAATTTCCCTTGTGATGAACACTGGTTCCTCTTTTTCCTGAACGTCCCACAGGAAGGGACATCACTCACCCTTCCTCCTGGCTTGCTAGGGGGATCTGGGAAAGCTTTGAGAGGTTCTTGGCATATTCCTCTTCTATCTTTATCCTGAGGGGGAAGTAGATAGTTTCATTAGCACATCACTTACTGAGTAGGTTTTCACTATTAGGCAATAGGAGGATGTGCGTCAAGATCACATTAGGGAAATACATTTTGTTGACTTGACAAATGTGCGGTATGCATGGCAACCCAAACATAAAATGTAACAAATAAAGGTTTCCTAGACAAACAAAGGAGCAATGCTTTCAAAGTCATTTACCTTTCTCGTACAAACTCTGCCATTTCTTTCTGCATCTGCTTGCCTTTCAACTGTTTCTGCAGCAGAACCTCAAATCCTGTGATGCATGCATTACCCTGGGCATCCTTCTTGTCAGTCTGTGGAACACAATTCAGTTGAGACAAGAGTAAGATTTTGTAGTGTAGGTAGTTACACAGATACATTGTAAAATCGAACTGAAACCTGAAACTGGAGTTACATCATTGCAAAAGGGGGAAAGTGACAAAATCAGAGAGAGCAGGTAAACAAACACTGTAGCCATAGCTACAGTACACATCCAGCTATAAACAACACACTAACAATATCAATTAGTAGTAACGGGTTGCACAAAATGACACCTTGGTAAAAGGTGTTAACGATAGCAACAACCGTCAAGATATGTACGTTTTGTGTCACCTCTAGCCTTAGTAACATGTACAGTCCCATAATGTCTTACGCTCAGCGTGTACAGCCCATACAGCCGCCACACGTTAGCTTAGCACTGTACAGTTGTACAGTGGGTTACCACAAGTAACTACATGTAATAGTATCCTATCATAGTCAAGTAAGCCCTCTGTGCCCTGTCTCAGATATATATAGTTATTGACAGGGCAAAGGTGGGGTGGGGGGGGGAGAGCTGGCTATCATGGCTACAGCGTCTAGAGCAGGATTCCCTCCCGCCGTTCTACGCTAGATTAACCCTCGCTGTGCACAGTGCGCTGCTATCACAACACAGTGATTTTGCTCCTCGTTTGTGGCTGGCGGATTTGTAAACGTTGTGCCACATTTACCCAGAAGTAATCACAGTAGCTCCATTCGCCGGGTTTCAACAGCTGCTGTTCAGCCACACTCATAGGGAGGGGGAACGTCACACAGTTGATCTGGAGGGAAACGGCAAGAGAACAAGAGAGCGGGTGATTGAGCAGAGGAAGTAGGATGTCAACACACTGGCAGTTTGATTGCAGAACATTTAAATATCATTGGCAATGCGTACAGAATGCATAAACGGATAACAATCTGCACAAATATTTACACGTGCACACTGCAGCACACACTGCTTGCTACATCACAGTGTCCTCTGTTGCTTCGGCAACTCTGATCACTGCAGATCCACGGATACACACCGAGTCATTTCCTATCATGTGACAAGACAAACGTTCCCTTTCGCTTCTCTCTGGGCCCGGTCAGACACACTGCTGCCGAGACAGAAGGCGCTGTGTATTTAAATAAATGGATGGATGTAAACTTAGCTTACAATTGAATGTAAAGCCTTGATAAAGTGAAGGAAGGAGAACAGGCCTCCGACCGTAACATGCATTCATTTATCTTAAAGCTGTAGGTAGGAAAACAAAGTCCAAGAAATGACCGCTTTCTCACCTTGACCTCTCACCTCTGCTGCTGTTGAATGATTCAAAGGTCAAAAAGCAGATTTCTCATAACGTTACTGAGCAGTAAGCTGATACTAGTTACAATGGTACTGTTGTTCAATTTAAGTGTCAACATAAATCTTCCGCAGAGTGGCTTTAAAACCTGCCCATGAATTTCTTTAATGACCTTCCCTGGGCTATAACATCTACTATAACAACAACGTACAACATCCTTGTTTAGCGAGTATAGCCCTCATTACCTCTCACTCAAGTATCGCTTTACATCAACCCGTCAATAGCTACGGAAGCAGTGTCTCACGATCAATGTACAATGTATACAGGTAGCCAGCATACCATAATAACGCACCATAACATTCACCTCCCTGTAATACTGCTGTCAGCAGGACATGGTCCGGTTTCCTGGGTTTCAATAAGACAATGACAATTATACTATATACAGGAGCAATTATACTGAATAGGTCAATGGAAGTTGATCTACAGCAGTTGTATCGAATAAATAGTAATAACAATAATACTGAAACTATAGCTTTTCTGATTTAAATGATGATGTGTAAACAAGTCACGACCACTTCTACTTGCCCAGAAGAAGGAACAGATAGCAGCCAGATGCACTACAGATATGATACTATTCACACACCATCTGTTCACAATGTGAAGGGGCAGGATGCCATATACAGTATTTATGCCCCTGCTATTGGACTATTCTAACTGCCCTGTAATGTATGTTCCAAAAGCACTCCAGATTTCAGTGACATTCACTGCCTGTTCTTGTCTGGCAAGCATACTGTAGGTGGATTAAATTACACCATTGTTACATCCTACCTAAAAAGAGATTCTTCATAGGTCCCAAACACTTAACAACCTTTTGCTAAATAAGCCTTGACAATATTATAACAATCTTAAAAGGCAAAGGCTAAATACTTGTGTTAATATATGTGTGTGTGTATTTACCATAAACACACTGAAAAAGCAGGACTAAATTAGACCTAAGTAGACCAAATCATGAACAACAACACCTGATGAAATCATCCTGGCGTCCCAAAAGCCCGTGACAACAGCGGGGTTAGCCGTGGGCTTAGTGGTAATTCTCATACTCACAGTGAAGGTGGTCTCCTTGTGATGCTTCCTGCTTGGAGACGTTGTTCCGGGGCTCTGTGGAGACAGGTAAGACGCACCAGTGAAACCAGTGAAACCATCCTCTGTGTCAGACATGACACACACGCAAGTCTGAGACACACACATGCACACTGCGTGTGTGTGTGTGTGTGCCCACACTGTGAAGAGCGACAATGTGCTCCCAACGTTGCTCTCGCTCTGTGAGTGTGTGTGTCTCTGGGTATGATCAGGAGAGGTATAATGTTCTGCAGAGCAGAGAACCGCGTGGCAATCTCTATCTCGCTCTCTCTGTGTGTGGGGTTGTGTCTATATACAGTAAACTGTACAGTATATTGGATGTGTCTGCATTGTTATGAAGGGCTGACAGGGAGAGAGACAGACAGACAGACAGACAGACAGACAGACAGAGAGAGAGAGAGAGAGAGTAGACTTATGCATAATAAACACAAGAGCAATGGCTATACTGTGAGAGACAACAAAACAGATACGGCAGAGTGGAAGTGTGGAAGAGTGGCAGTATGTGTGTGGGGAGGCATTCCACACTGCCCATTTCGTGGCCAGTGAAGCAATGCAGGAAAAGACAGAAGAGAACGCCTCGACAGTTTACTTGCAAAGTATGAAACGCAAAGCAGTGTACCTCCCAAAAATAGACAGAATACAAACAGTGAACCACCAGTAGTGGGTTGGCTGATATTAGGATTACTGCGCCTCTACTAGTCTGTCTGTCTGTGTAGGAGTGTCTTCATGTGGCACAAGAAGGAGACAGACTGAGAGGGAATTAGGGCTGGGTGTTTGAATACCATGATTCCTTGGCTAACAGTGTACAAGGGTGCAATAATCCAGGCTAAACACCCTGATGATGATGACGAAGAAGGGAGAGAGACAATGTCAGAAAACATGGCATAGTTACAATACTGTATGCTATTGAGCTCATTTTAATCTTTTGGTGCATAACACATTACTGTTGCCTTCATATGGCATCTTTGATAATTTCAGTATCATTAAACATGACATGAACAGTTCTTTTGTTTGGAGTACTTATTATTTTACAGTAGTGCTGGAGAAAACACTGCCAGGCTTAAGTGTAATAATCACAAGGACCACCCATGCTAAAAGTGAGTAGATAGACAGTAACATTACAAATGTTTTTATGACAGCATACAGGTACTTTTGGAGCTTTCCACTGAAATAGTGTAAGGGAAATAAATGAGTCAGCTGCACTGGCATGCCAAAGTAGCTTAGCTATTCACACATGGATTAGGAGAAAGAAACCTTTAATACTTTAATATTATTATTTAGCTAGAATATTATCCTTATCTCTGCACTTGACGTTGAGGATAAAGTCTGGTGGGTTGCAGGGCTTTTCCTTATAGAGGAACCTGTTCATTACAGTACATTCTGTTATGCAAACTGATGGCACAAGGCCATCCTTGAACTGACAAAGCACTGCCTCAAAAAGGACTTGAAATTAAGGTAATACTACACTGTACTACTACAGTAGTACTACAAGCCATTAAGTAGTAGTGTGCGATTGATCTTATGTGGATTACAGTAAGTGTAAGATGCTGCCTAACGGCAATACATTAGTCTCAATGCTTTGTAATGATATTGCATATTAATACTATCTCTTACACCATTCTAGAAATAAACAGGCAGTTGAATTCCTACCACACCAGCGTTATATAATGTGAGTGACAGTAGGAAGAGGTGGGCAGTCTCACCTGTGGCTCTGTGCTGCTCTTCCTCCCCAGACTGTTATGGGAATTCTCCACATGATGCAATGGACTGCTGCCTGAGTGAAACCCGTTCACTAGATGGAGGGATAGACAGATGGATAGATATATCGATAGATGGATGGATAGACGATAGACTGTAGTATTGCATTATTAGATATTATGTATAGTGATGCAGTTGTTTCTGAAAAACTATTAACAGATTCATAATTCAGAGTTATTTGCAAATATTTGTGACAGAGTGACAGACAACAGTTCATTTTGAGTTGTGTTTCAAGCCTGGACTGCTAGATAGCAGTGTTGTGACTTCCAACATAACAAGGTGAACAGAGACAGTGTCATGTCTCTCTGCCTGCACTTCCCCTCCCAACCTGTGGATGTCCTCACTGTCTCCCCTGCTCCATGTGTGTTGGCCTCACCTGTCCCCAATTTGTAATCACCCCTTCATGTGTTAAATACCCTGTATTCTGTCTGCCCTGGGCTGGATCATTTGTCTATATTTCTTTGTCTAGTTGTGTTTTTGAGTTCTGTTCTGCAAACCCGGTCATCAGTAAACCATCATACCAACAATATCCTGCACTTGGGTCCTCATTACCACCTCCGGACATGACAGACAGGGCTCACCACTAACATTAGCATCATGACGTCAAGAGGAATACAGCATGTCACCTTGCTTATATCGCAAAATGCTGAAACCTTAACCCCGTATCATGATACGTAGAGTATCGTTCTGCCAGTAATAGATTGAAATTGAAATGTTAATTTCACAAACTGAAAGAACTCTAAGAAGTGTCTGACTCTGGAGGTATGGATGTGTTTGCCTATAAACCAATGAGAAGCTGCTAAACGAGCTGTGCTGTAGAAGGGCCTTTAAATGAAAGAGCCCGCTAACAGCATTAAACCACCAGCCAGACAATCCTTGTGGTCGCTGGTTGTCTCTCTCAAGGAGCCATGCCAGAATGACATAGAGGAGAGCTTAATCCCACCAGCCAAGGCTAAAGACAAAATGAGTCACAGGAAGTTGGGTGCCTTTGTGTCACTGTGGAATTTTGGAAGCATTCTCAGCCTCAGGGCATTGAGAAGAAACTCAAATTGGGTGAGGGAGAGAGAGAGAGCGAGAGACTTCTTATACCTGCTGGTAAGGATGTCTTGTGCCTCAAAGGGGTTTTGGGGGTCCCAGGCACACTGGACGGCCTCTCCCATGTTGTTTCTGTAATGAAGGAGCGCTCAGAATGAGGGAAATAAACACTTGACATGAGACTAACGCTTTATTTGATGTATTTAGTATTGGGGATATCCTTTGAGAAGCTGGACAATGTTGCTGCAGACAGGGATACCTGGGGTGCTCTGATGACCCTGTTGCCACAGCAACTCTAATGGAGAAGCACTCAAGACAATAGACAATAGACAATAGAATGGATGGATGGATATTTGTTGAGTCAGTTGAAGAAAAGTGCCACAGAAAACCCCCCAAGAACCTGTGTACTGTAAAGGAACCATTTGTCTCAGGTGCCATTAGAAAATTAAACTGTATGTCTACAGTATACTGTAAATTCACAACTGGGTAGGCTCCTGCTGAAATCAACTTAATATTCCAAATTTTTCCATCTCTCTCCCTCTTATTTGTTCCACTGAAGATACCAAAACTAAAAGCACATCTGACAAACAGCCCAAGAGAGAGAACTGCCTCTCTTTTGATGTTTTACTATCATATTTCCATTCTCATGGAAGCATTTTGCTCAATTAGCCCTTTACTGTCAATACACAAGACCTGAATGCATTTATTTCATTTGGGAGTCTGGGCGCTGTGCTCTGTTTGTTGGTGCTAACTGTAGCTGTTTAGACAACTAAGCAAAGCCCGTCGGCTCAAATGACACGAGACAGGATAACGGGCTGCAATGCTCAGGCAGAGATGCTTTGCCTTTACGTTTACTGTAGAGTGCCATCAGGAAAGCTGTCATTCATGGGCCGTAAACGCCTCAATGACTTTGTTAGCGAGCCAGAAAGAAATCAATAGTGTAAAAAGAAGATGGCTGGAGAATATAGAATAATCTATTTATAATCCATTTATCTCAGGGGAATTGTTAATTCCACTTCACCGGAGGTTTAGCAGTCAAAACAAATAGTTTTTATACGATATTCAATAGTTTATACCAAATGACAAAAGCCTAAATTGAGTGTCATTATAGCTTAAAACAACAACAGAAAAGCATGTGCTTTGAAGAAAATAGTCTTAATTTACATACAACAAAATGAATAGGTAAGAAGTTGTGTATATTTACTATAATGAGTAATTTGAAAAGGAATAGGTCGGGTTACTAAGCAACTGGCTCTTGAAATACAGACTTCTGTGATAACTATCTTGCAGGTGATACAGGCAGATGCCAGCCGCCCGCTCACCCACAGCAGTACCTGCTTAGTCATATTTGTATGAATGGCAAGATATTATGGTTCAGCATTGTACTGAACCCACGTAGTAGGTACCTGTAGGTAGAATGTCTTAGTAACTGGAATGTTTGTATGAAAGAAAGTTTGCGTGAATGTGACATCAATGTGAAATCGAGTCCTGACACAATACTTCCACTGTACTATTGCTACAATTGTGTAGAAGAAAATGAGTATTACATGGGTAATATTAAAAGCCTGGAAATGACGTGAAACTGAATTCATCATGTCCTCGGATATTGCAACTAAATGTTATGCGGGTATTTTAGTAGGGTGGATTTTGTTTGGGATGGGGCTAATGACCTAGTTAGTTTGACACTCCCATATTTAATTCATAACCATATGACAATCTCCCATGTTACATTATCGGTCTCGGATTTAAGTGCAATATGAGAAAAGAGTCCATCAATTCTGATGTTTTTGTGGTTTGTGGTGTCTCGGGAAAGGGAGGTTTGGGGTCCCCTGCTGGAGCTGCTGCCCCCACGACCCGACTCTGGATAAGCGGATGAGGATGATGGATGGATGAAGATTGTCAAAATATGTTCCGGATCTAAAACAATTTGAGAAGATTTAAAAAGGTGTTGTACCATCTCTGGTTTCTTTGAATTCTGTACCTATTATGAACTCCATAAACATTGTTTTTGCCCACACCAATGGTGGTCATGTCATTTACATCACCAGCTATACATGTGTTGCTTTTTGCTTTAGCAACAACTAAGCAGCTATCTCGGTTAACATGTGCTTTTCACCACTATTTATAGTTTCCTGCTAACCCTGGTGTGAATTGTGTATCTCCGTTCCATATATTTAATACCACGCAAGCTAAAAACTTTCTTTTTATATGTAATATAAAATAAATTAATACATTTACAAGAGTTGACTTAAGATGCTCAGATATTTTGACAAAACCCCATTTACAATATAGATACATCACCTTTTTAGAAGGAAATAGTAAACATTTGTTTTTTAGATATAAAGACACACCCATACATGACAAAACATGTAACTAATATTTACCGTTTACATTTTAAGTAACACAGACTATTATATTCAGGGTACAACTATTTATAGTTTTGTATAGACAATTATATTCAGGGTAAATCTATTTATTGTTTTGCATAAACAATGAGAAGTCATTTTAAATGTTGTACTAAAGCTACATGCGAGCTGGGTCATGAAAATACGTGAATTAAGAGTGTTTAGAAATAAAGCCACCAAACTGGGAAAACATGAATGGTGAAATGTAGGAAATAGTTGGTGCATAACCGCTGCACATTTTACCGCTGCACACAGCCATGCAGGAAGGAAACCCTCCAAGAAATGTGTCAATACAAAGGTTGGTTACTATGGTGACTATACAACATTAAACATGTGCATAGGACTGTCATCTAGTGTGCAAATGGGTGTGCACTGTGCGCACGCACGCGCACACACACACACAAAAGCCCATTAGGCCATATCTCATCTTTCTGAACTTTACCACAAAGAAAGGCAGGTCCAACAAAAATAGTTGAGATGCTATAAATAATGATTGTTTCAATGAAATGTTATCAGATGGTCTTTGTAAAAGATCCTGTTTCAGTTCTAACAGTATGTTTTGGAGAGCTGTTGGGCCTAACAGTAATATGTGTGAGTGAGAATTATCTGTGCTTCTGTTTTCTCATTACGCAGGCAAGTTGTCCTGGCATAAGTCCTGGTGATTTTCAGTTTTACAATACCTTTGCCCAAAGCTGTTTTCATTTAGTGCTCAGGCACTGCTGTCTTTTTTAATGCATAAAATATATATGAATTCCCTTCTGTCAGAAATGAAAAACAAAGGGTTGTGTTGCTGTCATATCTGAATGACAGTGTCCCTCTGGAAATGTGATAGCTGATTATCTACATGTATTATAAGATAAGCTTCCAAATACTTCTCACAGAAACACAAAACTCAAAAAGCAAATGTAATATGCTTTAATAAGAATTAGATTTTTTTTCCCCCCCCACTTTGTCTTGGCCTGACATTAGCCTTTAACTTTGGCCTTTTGGTCTTCATTGGTCTTGTGCCTGGGTGGAGCTCTGGGCTTATTTTAGCTCTCCTCTTCCAGTTAGGGCCCAGCCACATAGCTGTCACATGATGGCTAATGTGATTGGCTTTGATGCAAGGCTGTGATTGAATGATTAGGCCTACATAAGTAGGCCTAATCATCCAATACATTACAGTACAATAGGTGCATAGCAGGTTACAGCTATGCCATGGGCACTATCTAGGGAACCCATATTACATGCTGAAGCGATGACATCGTACCATTACAACAGACAGCACATACGAACATGCATTATTTGTGTGACATCACGCATTGGCTTCTAGAAGCCAGTCCTTTGGGCTCATGACTTGTACCTTTTTGTAATTGACTATTATGACTGGTAATTAATGATGGACCCTTGTCATGTGATTGGTAGAGAACATGCATTGTCAAAACCAACCAACCCCACCACACACCGCAAGCAGTGACAATAGGTATTGAGACCTTCTTATGGACAAACATATTGACAATTGATTGACATTGATGTCAATGACAAGGAATACCATGGTGCTCTCTCTCTTTCTCCTCCATTCATTCAGTTACATGTTCTGTTTTGATGACAATCACCTGGTGGCCAATAGCAGTACTGCATTCCTTAAACATTCTTTCAACATCCAATAGTTGTTGTTGTTCCTGCTACAAGATGATAGTGTCATCAGTCAAGCTGCACTTTGAGTTCACGCGGGGACAGGGAGAGAAAAGCCGGTGATAGGCCTACTGGGTTGTATTCTGTGAGAATGCACTGTATATTTGGCAACGGTGGGTCTGAATACGTTCCTTTGTGAGCGCTGGGGAGAGACAGTATGAGAATTGTCTTGACAGAAGCAAGGGAATGAGAGGAGGAGCGATCACTTCTGAGGCTGCGATGTTCTCTGTCTCCTGCTCGTACCAGCTTCCAGCGCCAGCCACAACGACACAGAGGCTCCGCACAGATGAAAAAACATTGGTGCCACGTTAACGATAATTACCACCGATGTTCTGTGAACTGTGAAATACGCTCTACATGCAATGCCATGGCGTGAGCCTTAAAAAACGGTTATTTGGTAGGGTATTCCAGCATACTGTAATAAATGAGTGTATTGCTTCCAATCACCGTGAGTTTCTTCGTCCTGCTATAAATGCGCACACTCCTATGCATTATGTATCTGTTTACAGGGACTCATATTCACGCCATCCCATCCCACCTTTGGCCAACATGACAGTGGTTTGTTCACTGTGCCGTTGACTGGCTGTCATTCTTACCGTTGTTTGTCGTGTTGACGTAGTATCGCTGCCCTTGTGGCGACATGTAACATCTCCAGTGAGGCGGCAGGGGGTCTTTAAGGTCTTCAACTGGAAGTTGACTCAAAGATGCTGTCCTCTGTGAAGAAATGCAATACAATATTAAATATCTATAAGCGAGCACCAATAACCACAAACACACTTGTCAGCACATTGGAGGTAAATAAAAAAAACACATTAGCTCCCACTCAATGCTGTGCTGTTAACTCTCAAGGGTCATAAGTGAGTCTAACTGTTGGAAATGCAACCGTGCACATAAAACAACCGTTGAGGAGAAACATAAGCAATGAGGTTCTCATTTCCTTAAGAATTTCACAACCGAAAACCAATGACCTCATAGCAGGCCGGCCTGAGCTCAGGGAACACGCTGGAGAGGGACCCTGCACGTGTATGTGCACACAGCATGCTTCCAGCAGCACACACAGCACGCTAGTCATCTGATCACAGCTGCTATTGATTAGCATGAGAACATGACTAAACATCAGGCCAGGGCCAAATGAGCACATTATGGAGACAAACATCATTTCATTACAGTTAAAGTGTAACTGCACCCCAGTGCTGAGCCTGACTCCACCCACTACAACTTTGAAACATGCATCAGGGCGCTGAGTGAGGGGAGGGGCTGAGAGGGGGACCCCCATTAACATTAACATTTTTATTTGACGACGTCATGCGTTGTAACGCATATGACGTGTAGATCAGTTTTCAGCCCATAAAATGCAGATTTTTATAAAAACTAATTTAGTCAATATTAACACCAGCCCTATCTCAATCCTATTACTTTGTTTACAGCTCAAAAAACACATTTTAGGGTGCAGAACATTTTAAAGGTTTGTCATTGTGCCCCTTGCCGTGTCACTGGAGCATCCCAGAAGAGTTTAGCTTTAGTAACAAACAATTTTGGATTTAGTTAAATCGGTGATGAATCGGGAGCTGTGAAAGCTGTTTTTCTTTAAATATCAGTTAAAGGTGACTGTATGAGGCGTGTAGTGTGTTTAGTTTGCTTTCATGCTTCATTCACTAGATTGTTGTTGTGCTTTATTTACTTGAATAGCATGAAAACAGGAAAGGTTTGCAATTTGGGGAAGCTACGGGTAGTGTTTCTCTGAATTAGTGGGAAGTCATTATATGGTTGGGGGATGTTGTTTGAAGTCTGAAAAGATCTTAATTTGAACCATCTCTTTAAACAGTACTCAGTGGTTAACAACCATGGTCTGAGTTGTGTGTGTGTGTGTGTGTAGTTTCACGCACCAGCTTTGGCTGTAGATAGAAGCTGCTCGTTCAATATCTGCTTCACCTCAAAATTAAGTCATTAGAAGAGAACACAAAGACTGAGAAGAGCATGGGGAGAAGAAATGAGTGTGCTGCTCCTTGGAGTATAAGTGTTGTCAACCCTTGGTGACTTACTATGTGTACTTATATAATTACAACATGGCTGTGTTTTTCTTTGATGGACTCCACAGTCATAAAGTCCAACCCCAGGGGTTTTATTTGTCCTCCTTTCTCCCTGTAGTGACATATTCTCCTAAACAGTGCAATGTTCTACACTGCATGTTACATATCATATTTCTGAAACCACAGAGGAAAGCGCGGGGAGTAGGGATCAACTGTATGTGAGTCAGTACAGGCCCGATGGTAAACAGCATCATTGCTTCAGTATGCAGTAATAGTTCTCTGCACACACAGCAAACTAACTAACACACCACACCTCACACTGATGCACTGAGGTTCCATGGGCGGGAGAGGGAGAGTAGAGAGCGGTGCCACTTAATTAGGTTACTAAGGTAACTAAGAACAGCAGAATCATGCTTTTGACATGCTGGCTTAAAGTACAAAACGCTTCATTCAAGGCACAAACCAGGGAGTATCCCTTTAACTTCTAAGACCATGGCTTGCCCTGCATGTATTCAGAGGAGGGGCATCCTACATGACTGTCTCGAAGACATTTAAGCCACACAACACAGAGTCATATTTGTTTACAGTGTAACTGGGTGAGAACAGGGAAGACTGGTGAATGTGACCCTAGGTTTCCGGAGCGCACATCTTCTTGCTGCTGACATGGTTATTTCAGAAGTGCGTATGCATCCAAGATATTTCTGGAATTTGACAGATGGTTTTATGTAACCAATATGCAAACTATGGAAAGGCATTCGTAGCAAGGGTGCATTTTGCACTTATGTACTACTATAAAATAAAGATTCCCAACATAACCCCACACAGTAAATCTTCCGCAAATAGACAAATCATTGTTTCAATTGGACAAATCATAGGAGGACATGTTTTACCAGAACCATCTCTGTGGAGAATAACATGATAAAGCAGGCAAGAGTGAGTGAATGGGAACACCTTAGTGATGGGGAAGTGTGACAAATCTAAGAGCCAGATTGTCTCAGCATATGCAACATCAAATAATGCACCATTCCAGATGGTTAACCTTATAAAGCCCAGACTGCCTTTGGCTCCACATTCACAGCATGTCAGAACAGCCCCTGGCAGATAACAGACAGACTCCATGTCTGTGAAGACTGAGGGCACCACAACAATGGATGCTTCCAATGTAGGTGAGCCATGCAGCCACACTCATCACTGACGTCTGAGCTGAAGTTGAATTAAACATAAACAAAAAGGTACTGGTACTGGTACTCTAGGTACTGGTACTGTACAGCTAAATGTAACTATTTCCTTGGTACTGTAGGCACTGCATGTTGTTATATACTCAGATAATTGTAATTATTTCCTTGGTACTGTAGGTACTGCATGTAATTCAAATTTTTTTCCTTGGTACTGTATGTACTGCATGTCGGTATATACTCAGCTAATTGTAATTATTTCCTTGGTACTGTAGGCACTCCATGTCGGTACTCAGCTAATTGTAATTATTTCCTTGGTACTATAGGTACTACATGTCGGTATATACTCAGCTAATTGTAATAATTTCCTTGGTACTGTAGGTACTGCATGTCGGTATATACTCAGCTAATTGTAAT
>JAODUH010055282.1:1862-18374 GCA_027564835.1 Typhlichthys subterraneus
GAGTGGGGATTTGCTGACACATCTATGTTGACCGTAAAATCCTCAATTTCCTTTAGGAATAACCGATTGATATACAGACGATGCTTGCACTGGTAGTCCGTCCTGCATAATTGCATATTGGCATTTGCTGATATGCCGTCATGTTAATTAACCCCTTTTATTTATATTCAGCTGTTACTGTAACCAGGTCAATACACCCATTCGATAGCTGCATAATTGCACCACATATTAATATAAGCTTACTGCCTCTAAATCTATAGGCGCCAATTGCTGCCCAATCGTGATCAAGATTAGATTACCATCAGAAAATGCCAGACTTCTTCACTGCTTTTTAAAAATCGGATTGCTAATTTGTTTGGTGCAAACTCAGCAGGAGATATTGCTGTAACAGGGGTTAATTGCACATGATGAAAGGTTAAATCATTAATTGCTTAACATATGCAACAGGTAGCAAGCAGGGGTCAATATTATAAATAACACATCAAGGCTCTTGCATAAACTTTGCCTACTTGTGTCACACTTCATTGGCTCCCAGGTGATGGATATTCATGAGCAGGTATTTATCAAGTTTCCAGAATTTAATTTCTAGTCGAATATGTCTATTTTTCAGGCAAGGTTTGAGTAATGCTTATTAGGCACTACTTTAATTAGGTACATTACTATATTAGGTATAGTAAGTGATTACACATTGTGAAATTCCCCAAATATGTCCTCATGGTCCACTGTATTACTGCGCATGCTGAGAAATTGATTTACAAAGCCCTAGCTCCATTAACAGGGACACACACAAAGTGGTGCAACAATAACACTATCCTAGCCTTTGCAATGCATTTACAATGCTTGGGGCAGGGCAGAGCTTCTGAAGGAACATCCTATGACATATGGCATTGAAGGGAGAGGTGTTTTCTTTAGTTAAAATATCAACAAACGTTCACCTTAATATCTTACACACATTTATGATTTAATGTGCTATAATGCATCAATAACCAGTTTCTAACAAACATTTGTTTATGCATATCCTACAGTATGTGTCATTACAGCCTATGTGAAAGGTAATACGTCTACTACAGTATCGATGTTGTGTGTTATGTGTTGTTAATAACAACTGTCTTGGAAAAATATGCCATAGTTTGAATACCCAAATATTTGTATTTACTTGATAGTGTATTTAAAAAAAATTCTCTCTAAATGACATAAACGGAAGTCGGAAAATAGTTGTTTGGGTAACACAAGCTGCACTATGCCTAAAGCGATATCTCCAACTAGAGTAAAAAGGCATATGTTATTTTCTGAAAATCAATGGAAAATATGAAAAAAGAAATGTGCGGAGTGAATCTGCATCATATAACCACAGGCACTTGGGCAGAATCAGTCGTGTTTATCTTTAAAGGGGAAATCTGAGCTTAGTTTGTGTTGTAGCCATTAGTGAGTCCTAATGAGGATGTGAGAAATCCCTCCCTTACATGATAGGGTGTGCACTTGAGCATGTGCATGCATTTAATATCTCACAGCTCATTCACCTATACCCTACCTGAAATTGCTACAAACCTACCCGTGTTCCACCCCTTTTCAAACAAAGCAAGTCAATTTACAGTGGCACATCGTTTTGACTTGTGTGTTTTGGGGACCCTATATTGTACGGCATACCGGACCACTGATAGGGTTCATCCGATAGTTCCCTAACAGTGGTCCTGTACTCATTTGAATCAGGTGTTGTGCAGGAAGAAATATAAAACATGCAGTGCAGTAGATCTCCAGGACTATGGTTGAGGATCATTGCTTTAAAGCTTTACCCAGTATAATAATTTAAATGTAAAACCAAATCCGCAATGGTCTGCATATAATAATGTGTCTTATGGAATTTTTGCACTGTATGCCCAAATATCATCCATTATTTTCTTACCGTGTGGCCTGGAAGACATGGTCATTATAAGATACCATATGTCACACGGCCTTGCTAGAAAGTTACCTGTGATCCATTTTTATTCTTGAACTATAAGCCACGGAAATATTGTTTTTGTTGCTTTGAAGCATAGTTGTAAATATTAATGTAGTATTAGACAGATTTCTGTGCCCAGTTTACTGTAAAATATATTGGATATTGATATATGTTGAAAGCATGACATTGATTTTAATGTCATCTTATTTTATTTTATTATAATGTCACCATTATCAGCTTGTGAGGACACAGAAGCTGTATACACCCTCAATACACAGACAAGCCTTTGATGTTCTGTATCTAAGTCAATGAATAACAGGTGTCCCAGATCTACCCCTTGAAAATGGAAACTAATGCGGGCACTTACAGAAATACATCAAAGAAAAGAACTGCACTTTAAAATGCAAGAGGTGTAATGGTCTCTCCGCATTTCCATCTTAGATTTACATTTAGCCGATGCTCTCCTCCAGAGAGACTTACTGTGACAGCAGGCAGGAATAAGCCTCACTTCCTCCAAGGATAACATCGTAAGCACCTCATGATGAGGACAGCCAGGGTGTTGTCATATCCCTGTAGTCAAGTAAAATAATGGAGAGAGGGAAAACATGAATTCAAAGTGAAAATGTATGATACAGACGAGAGGATAGAATTCAGGAAGGGCTGAGGAGAACACACGGTATTCATAAACCCGATAAACATCACTGCATAGTAACAGTGCAATTTCAGTGTGCAATATTGTATACGAGTTTATGATGCTAATTATTTTAAATACTAATTTCATGTGTGACCCACTGCACACTAAGTGGCCAAAACTGTCCCACAATGCACTGTTTCTTGAAGTATTTGACATTGAAAACCACAACAGTGCAATGTATTCACAACGAGCAACATTACCAGTTCACAAACCACTGGTGGTGGAGGTTCTGAGGACAGGGAAGCCTGTGAGATTTTCCACGCCTTGCAATATGATTTTCCGGTTGACAGCCCAGTCCCATGCAGGTTATCCATCTTCCTTGTTGGCCCTGTGACACAGCCGTGATGTTGAAGCATTCTTCCTCCATCGTTGTCGCCTCTATCACCATCAACTTCCTCTCTTTCCAGTTGTCGTTGGCCCAGAAACATGGCACTTCTCCTGTACCGGCGGCTCGTCTTACCGCAACTTTTCGGCCGCCGCGCCAGCCCAGGGGTGATCAGGTCGACGCACGTTCAATATCCAAACAATAGCGAAAAATAGGATCCTCTATCCTTCAAACTTCAACTGAAAACTCTCCTATTGTAGACAGCGAATAGGTTAGACCAACCAGCAGGGGCAGACGACATGTAAATAACAAAAAACTAAAGTATAAATTGGCTCCAACATCTCCCATAATAGTCCTGCCCTTCTTGCCTGGACCATGCCAACATGTTTGTGGTGCTGCAGCCTATCAACAGAATGGACGACCTCAGCTTAGGCTTTCCACTTCCGGACAGGTGTTTGTGTTCCTCCCTGACTACCTGATCAGTGGACTGCCTCAACATCCGGCTTCTATACAAAACAGATGCATTGCAGTGGCAATGTTCTTCCCAAAAAGGCCCATTTCAGAGATGCGCTGTGGCAGCTCCAGACACTTTTGGATGAGTGATTTGGCCTTTCCCTCCATCTTACTGATACTGGGATTTCACAAATTTTCAGTGGCTACATACATCTTGTAGGGCGTGAACTGGTAGTACCGCACTGTGCTTCCTTAGGAGTTGGCTTTGGTATATCCACGCCAGGCCATCCTCTCTGTTTGTCAGAGAGCTTTGTTGCATACTTTTGCCCCAGGCTTTTGATGTGTTGCTCAGACAGAAGTGGGATTTTCTACATTTCCCATGACAAAGACAGCGCTGTTGTTTCTGACTCATCTTATGCAGAATACATGACTTGGGGGGATTTATCTTGTGGATTAACTTCGGCAAGCTCGAGCGAGATGATATGCAGGTCGTTCTTCTCATGCTTGGCCTTCTGGATCTGGAACAGATTCATATGGAAAGCTTGGGAATCCACCTTCTGGCAACTGGTCTCAATGTAGCGATTCTCTCTCAGGTAACTGGCCATCCTTCTGGCAAAATATATTTCCTTCAACATTTAGCAGGGTGATGTTACTGAATTGGGGAGACTGCTACAGTGCTGATCTTTGCCTCTCAGATGGAATGCATTGATGCTCCATTGAGGCCTGGTGATAAGAAGGACCTTGCCTTCTTCATGACGTACCTGACGTCACTGAGCTTAAGGGGCATGCTGCTGAACTCAGGTGTCAATTAGGGATGTTTCTTGTTGGATACAGACTCTAATGTGTTGTTCCAGCTGCTTCCGGTGAGTTCCAGGTCTGCATAATAATCAGATAAATGATGTTGCTAGTTCTAATCGCAGAAAATGAGAAGAAATTACCAAACAAACTAAGATATTGATTATTTAAATGTTTTACAAATAGCTACTGTATGGTAAAAAACAATACAAACAATACAATACAAAATCCATCCAACATTGAGCAATCTCTAGTTTCCTTTACAAACAAAGTAAAAAATATTGTGTCGATTCTGACTGGTTGTTTATTAAAAGGTCTGCCCTCATTTAGAAATGGCAATAATCAAATATAGATTCCAGGCTTCCAGGCAGGACAAAATGCATTAATAAACAGAGCCTGCACTCAGATGTGTTGTCCAATGCAAAAGGCTTTCATAGAAGCTCAGTTTCCGAGTTAGACACAAAATGATGCGTTTAAGGCCTATTGTCCAATTATTGATTAATGCATTGTGGAGCAGATACCACTGACTCTGACAAACAGACCAACAATGTAAACCATCATACTCTCAATGTCAGAATATTGTGCCAATGCCCTACATATTCTGAATTCATGAACAGATTATTTGAGATTTGGCTGTACTGAGCTCAGAAGAAATAACTTTTCCTACTTTGCCACTACAACAAATTATACAAAGTGTCAAACCTAATTCCCATATGGAGGATTTTATACTTTTAAAGGTCCTCAATGTTGTCTGACGGGACCAGAACTGGACTAATACTAAAATCTGTTATATCAACATGACAAAATTGCTCTTTGAAAATGCCCAAAATGGCATTTGGTTTCATTTTGGCAGTGAATGAATTGATGTGGCATGGGGTTAACTTTATGCTGTAGCAACCCTTTACCTACAGTAGCATCTACCTGAACAGCTGAGAATGTGTGTGTGTGCGTGTGTGTGTGTGTGTAAGAATTATGCTATTTATTGTCATTTTTCTTGTGGATAATTTTACATCTACTCAAGACAACGGAATCAATAGTAAATAGTTTTAAAAGTTAGTTAAAGTGACTGTATAACACAATAAACCATTATAAAATGGCGTAAAAAGCTGTCCTCAACTTGAGCGGTTTAGCTATTTGTAAAGTTTTGTATTTTTATTATATAATGTATTTTGTGTGATGTGTGCATCACATAACACATGCCACATTTTCAATTGTATTTAGCGAATGGATACTTTTGCAAATGTTCTCTGTCAAGGTAACTGTTAACAAAAAGCATATTTAATGAGCGTGGTTATCGTCACATCTGTGCTATCAACAAAAATGTAATCACCCATCTTTAGGGGCATACTGCACAACTCTCCACGACTCATTAATTGCTCTAACGATGCGGACGCGTGGATGCACACACGTGCGCATCTGCAAGCATACAGTGTAAAGTCAAGTACATGCACACACCATAGAAATACCTAGGCACAGATTAATTGTGGAGTTATTGAGCTGTCACTCAATATCACACACTATAGTCACACAGCTATAGTCTTGTGTACATTGCTGAGGGAGCGAAGGAGGTACACCCAACAGCTGGTTTGGAGTCAGTCCTATCTGAAGGTTCTCTAATTGGATTCTCTAAATGGCTCTGAACACCTCTCTGGCTCTCATTTCATGGCGAGCAAACTTATTTAGCCGATGCTTCTTTTCCTTGTAATTTATTTGTCGCTTTAAGCGTTGCCTTGTATTATTTGCTGAATGATAGATACGCTTGCTAACTAGTTCATAAAGCCCTTTGTCCTTTTTGTCTTTTTCATGGCTTCATTTGTATTTTTTTTGTTAAAGTAGCATTAATAGAAAACCCATCTCAAGCTTTTATTAATGTTTTTCATTGACACTCCCAGCAGCATGACATTGATTTTACTGCCTCTGCTCATTTTTGAAAAATAAATGGTATATTTAAAAGTAAAACAATTCAAACTCATGTTGATATAGTACATAAAAAGTGGTGGTGGTTGATAATGTGTATCTATACCACCTCTACTTGGCGAAAATCTGCAGATAACAGTAAAGTGACTGTATGGGTTGGGGTTAAGATACTTTTTCCAGTAGCGTTTAGTCTAGCTTTCTACATAACCTACTTTGATCAATGCACTAGGTTCTTTAAATCAAAAGCTTATAGTAACATTTTCAAAGTACGTTCCCTGTAATAACTGACAGCTAAACTCTTCTCTGGTGAACCAACCACTGCTCTTTGAAGTTAAATGTCTCACTGCATGTGTTCCACTAGTCTAATTTTATTGCAAATGTCACTCTTATGTTTCGTAGGCTGAAACATGTTATTATCTCAACCACCACATATGGCAGCAACATATACTGTATGTTTGTGTACACGACAAGGTTAAAATTTAAGCTTTCCTGAAATATTTAAAGGAGATGAATAATAACCAATGCCACTGCCTTGTCTCATCACCATCATGCATTTCCACTTCATGCTCTTGGAGCTCGTGGATCTTTGCTGAATTTATCCAATTCCTTTTCCTTTTCCCCAAGCATGACTAATCAATCCCAGAGAGTCAATCATGCCTCTTGAAGCCACTGAACCCACGGTGACCCCAACAGTCACATGATTGACGAGTGGTTCAATCAGAATTGAGCATGAACCAACTAGAACAATGTCCTCTGGCACACAACACCTATAGTTCCAGCTGTTACTGCCAGATTACCTGAAGAAGAAAAGCAGTCTATTGGGAGGATCTTCCCAGTGCCTGTAGTGTTTGGGGATATATGTTACTGTATGCTAGGAAATTTGAAGAGAAGAGAGAAGATATGAACAGACTAGAACATAGAGAGACTGGGAGAGACGGAAAAGACAAAAAGAAAAGAGGGAAGAGGCATCAGGGAATATGAATGTGATGTAAATGTCGTCAGAGTGAGTTTATAGAGGCAACACCAAGACATCTTCAGGAGTTTAGATACACCAGAACAAACCCTGCCGCTCACACACACGCACGCACGCACGCACACACACAAAACAAGCAAACGCACACAAACAAAACAAGCAAACGCACACCTCCAAAGCACACTGATTTCCAACCACTGGATCGTCCAGAAGGTCGTCCAGGTAAAAAGAGTAAACAGAGAGCATTGGCGGACAGGTAAAAGCAAGGTATCGCAGCAGGATTTATAACTGGACGGGTTGAGGGATGTGTGCAGGAGGCCTCGCACAGATGGATGTCCTGTAGGAGAGATGTAGGACCTGATCTCGCTCAGTAATGAGCTGCCTTCTCAATCTCTAGCAGCCAGGTGCCATTGATCAACCCTGATGTTTTAATTAGTTGCTGCGAAAACAAATTACCCAGCACTCCAGGGGACAGAACACACTGAGGGTAGTCTCTGGGGCCTGACACTGTAATCACACAGGGTCCCGTGTAGACGTGCTGAGCCCCTGCTCCACTGAGCATGCTCAGACTGCATAATATCATGTAATAATAAGAATAATAAGAATAATAGCAGCTCAGTTCTGACACCCTGTCGCTACACCACACACAAGCACACACATCAACATGCACACATGCGCACACATACACACACGCACACACACACACACACACACACACAGTGTCACATTAATCCTGTAATGGTTTATTCATTTGACTGATATTTAACCACAAAGAGATTAGGAATCTCCTGTGACATGATGATATAAGGCTAGGTCGTGTCTGAGACATGATAACCCTGTTGAGGAAAACAACATGTTTGTTGTTTTTATATGTGTTGGCCAGCTCTCATGTTACTGCTGAGGACACCTCTCATCTGACGACTAAATAACGTTTACGGGCTGTGAAATTCACTTGCCTGGATCACAAACTGATGGGGTTAGGGTTAGAAAATGCACTAACCTGAATTACAAAATGATAGGGTTAGGGTTAGAAAATACACTTGCCTGGATTACAAACTCGGACTGAGGGTAGCACTCAACACTCGCACACTCTGCTCTCTCCTGTTTCGAGTCCTATCTAACAGATCGCTTCTATCAAGCCCTCTGGGATGAAAGCCTGTCCACACCCCACCCACAAAACACAGAGGTCCCACAAGGATCTGTGTTAGGGCCATTACTCTTCTCATTGTATACTGGAGCTCTAGCCACTGCTAGGCTTCCTCAACTGGACCTGTCTATCACCCTTGAGAACACCACAGTATCCTCCTGTCCTACTGTAAAGCATCTTGAGTCAGCAACTATCAGGCACAGCAAACATTGCTGCAACAGCTCGTGCCTACAGATTATCTCTACAATATCAGAAGAATAAGGCCCTTCCTCATAAGGGAAGTGACACAACTGCCGGTCCAAATCTTAGTATTTCACGCCTGGACTACTGCAACTCTCTGAATACCAGCATTCTCTACCAGACCCTTACAGCGTGTTCTAAACATTGCAGCCCGCCTGGTATTCAACCAACCCAAGTTCTCCCATGTAACCCCCCTCTTCCGAGAACTTCACTGGCTCCCCATTGCAGCCCGCATCCAGTTCAATACACTGGTACTGGCCTAAAAGGCAGTAAAGAATATTGCCCCCAAATACCTCCAAGCAATTGTCCGATTCCAGGTACCGACAAGATCACTTTGTACCACTACCTCGGCTGGGATGGCTGGCACTGCCATTGCTACAAGGTCTCAAGAATTGCTTATTGAAGTCTCGAATGTTCTCGGTCCTGGCGCCACAATGCTTCCAGCAGTAGTCAGGACTGCTAAAACATTACCCATCTTCCGCAAGAGACTCAAGACACGCCTCTTCACAATCCACCTCTACTAACGACCTCTCCACCTCTTTTTCTCTCTATTCTGAAAGTAATCTGTATGTAAATGTGACACTGACATGGACTGAGAACTGGGATTAAATTTGATAATAAAATTATAAATACAGTTATCTGGACTAGATTATGGGTTTGACTATCTAACTGGGGCTGGGATTAAGGGATGTACAGATAATTATAATTGGAATAAAACTGGCTTTCCGGGTTTGTACTTTTTATACAAACAGGGATCAAGGGCTAAACAAGTAAACTAGATCTTTAAAGATACAGTATTTGTATGTTGGCTAATTTGTATCGGTCGTATATCGGCTGTTACCATCTGTTGTCTTTTAGCAGGATGAATGTGTCCACAACAAATTTCTGGGAGCATGAAGTCTATCTTATCTCTCCTCTTACCTTACCTACTTATTGAAGATGTGAATTACATATTCCCAGGTGTGTGTGTGTGTGTGTGAGAGAGTACCTACAGGGTAAAGGTGGGCTATCTTTTTAGCCCACCTAGCTTTTAGCCCAGCTATCTTATTTATCACTTTCTTCATCATACCTCAGGATTATGCGGTTTATTATTAGTTGCTCCTGTGTTTTGTTTGAAATGGTTCACGCCACACCATGCTATAATGGGGAATACAACGTGTTTTGTTGAGTTTCTACCATGGCATAGAATAAGTAACCATTATGCTGCACAAGAATGTACTAATATACTATTTGCAGAAAGTAATACTAATCGTTAAAAATATTAAGTGTTATACTGTATGTCCCATATATAGGCCTACTTGGTAGAATTTCGCAGCTCGTTAAGAAATACATTTTCAAAGCACCCCAGGGAGAATAATAGCATACTTTCTCATTAGCACTAGCTTGTCAGTGGATAACACACAGTATGCAATCTGTCTCTTGAAGTGCCCATGGCCCATATGCCATGCACTCTGACCTCTGAATGTTAGCAGGTGAAAATACAGACGTGCCTTGCCTGTAATCACCAGGGAGGGAGCCTTAACGCCGTTACATAATACACTGCTGATTGGTTGCAGAGCTGATAGCCTCGCCAATGATCTAAAAGAAAGCCAATACTGTAAGTTTCTTATAAGTAAATTATTTAATGCATGTCCACTTATTAAATAAAGCACACGTGTTATGTAATATTGATTTTTAATCATAGTACAGTGGTAATGCACCTTCTTGAAATCTCACTGCGTTATTACTCAATAAAATTCTCATAAGCAATTTTCAGAAGGCAGGAAAACTATCAATTTTTTGCATGTACTGCCTTATCGCAGGTTAACATGCAGGTTAATGCACAGAATAAGTACATTGTAAAATAACGCTTAACGTATTCCATTAATGCCCTGCAGTGTGTGTGTGTGTGTGTGTGTGTGTGTGTGGTGGATGGGTCAACCACTGTCTCATATATAACCTCTTATCTGGGGAGAAGGAACGCATGCACCATCACTCCACCACTACTGAATATTTATTTTGGAATGCAGCTTTGCTATCAAGGTCAAGCAGGCTGGCTTTACCTTCACATTGTATTCATTTACCTCCAGAGAGAGAGAGAGAGAGAGAGAGAGAGAGAGAGAGAGAGAGAGAGAGAGAGAGAGAGAGAGAGGATGACTATAAGAAGAAGGTAAAAACTATAGTAACTTTTCATGGTGTGTGTGTGTCTCACAGGGTGCCCTGGGCTGAGAAGATGAAGGTAGGAAGGGGGGGGGGGGGCAAAAGTCAAGAGCAGAACTTTGTTGTTGTTGCCAGGGGGACCGTGAGCCGGAGCGCATGGCCTGCTCCTCTGCTCACAATGCTTCTCAGGTTTCTGTTTTTATCCTATCTCTTGTTACTTGTTTGCCTGTTGCTGTCACACATCACACCCACATAACACACACCTTGGCTAAATCCCTGGCTGTAGACGGGAAACAGGTTTTGGAGCTCAGTCCGTCGACACCCCTCAGATTCGCCGGGGTTAACCCTTCATTCCAGTGCAGTGGGAACTAAAAGGAAAAAAAGATCTGACCTCCCACGCAAAACAAAAAAGAAAAAACAGGTTTAAGTCGCAGTGTCAGGTAGGATTTTCCTGTCATGCTTTCAAAGATAAATAAGCATGACATCACTCTGATATGGCTCTACACAAGGTGAACAGTTGTCTATATACATTTGAAGAAATCTATCTAGCCTATATCTATCGTTTTTTTTTCTTATTTTTTTCGTTATGATAACGTACTTATTGCAGCTACTTAATTGTATATTTATTATACTATTTGTTAAATAGACCTATCTGTTGAACGGATAGACTAACTATTACCTAGCTAGTCTATTCGTTCGATACAGTATTTGATTAGTAAATAAACAAGAATCATGTTTTTCAAAGGATATTCAATGATATGCATTTAGCTCGGATGTGGGAACGAGACCATCTTCTGACTTTAGAACACTTCTACTCTGCGTCTCCTCAACAAAGATGAAAGCGAGGAGTGGCTGGTTGGCACGTTCTTCTCCTCCTGTCATCCCCCCCAACACCTCCCCATCCCTCCTCTCCTCCCATCTCATTTTCTCCCCCCGTCTCTTCCCAAGGATAAACGCTTCATCTAAATCTGGGAGAGAGCAGTTGTGCTGTCTTTCTGTCTGTCTTCCTTCACTGTCTTTAATTTGTACCAACCATCCCTCTCTATGTTTATGCTCCATCATCTCACTGTTTGCTCTCTCTCTCTCTCTCGCTCTCTCTCTCTCTCTCTGTGTTTGTGTGTGACAGTGTTTCATTATGCTTGCCTCTGCCTGTGGTGTGCACTCAGGCTAGCTGTTCTTAGGGCAGACCTGCGCTCACTGCATGCTAATCCACCCTGAGTTGAGCAGAGAGAGAGTGTGAGAGAGAGAGAGAGAGGGGCTGGGTATACAGTAGCAAGTGAATGTCACGGCAATGGAGAGATAGAGAGAGAGAGGGGTGGGTGGGAGGTTGGCGGGGGGGGGGGGGGTGTAGGTTAGAAAAGACAGAGGAAAAAGAGAAAGCAGAGTTTCCTGAAATCTCTCTGCAATACCCCACCACAAATGCACCGATCCTTTGTAGCTTGATGGAAGTGGCATGAAAGTTTAAAAAAGATGTGAGCAGGCCTGATACGAGGGCTTATGGGTGACAAGATCGCTGTTTTCTGGTATAGACACACGATCAAAGCAGATTTAAGTCTGCAGTCAGTCATACACTGAGCGCAGTGGGAAATACAGTATCAACCAGTATGTCAGTCTCCGAGCAAGGTCAACAGAATTCAACAGGATTCCAAATGTCTTCAGACCCCATTCCAGGTCTCCAACCCACAGTGGTCTTTGGTTATTACAAAGAGTTTGGTGCAGTTAGTCAGGTTCAAAAAACACTCTGTTTGGGTTTATCTGCATTTTAATTTAGCAGTTCAAAGCTCCAGTAAAGTCCATGCTCACACGCATAAACACACACACAGTGTTTTGAGATCCAATATTTAGCTAGTTAGACAATATATGCAATTTGCATCAGCAATCTGAATAACTATAAATAACAAGAGTCCGCTGCCAAGTTAGGTTCATCACAATAGTTTCTTCCATTAGTCCTGAGAAAAGGTCTAACCAGCCAAAACAACACAGGTGTTCCTACAGTTCCATAATTAGACATGAAGATACATTATAAAAACATCCAACGCAACAGAAGGCAGACTCATATGGCCGCACATGGCATGAAGACAGAACAACGTTCATTATATCAAGGAACAAAGACAGACATGGATGAGAACAGATAGTCTGGTGTGCTAATGCGAAGTGAAGTTTCCTTGAAGCAGTCTGCTGCCATCTTGCCCCATGTAGCAGGAAAATGTGCAGTCCCAGACACTCTGTGTCTGCACACTCACGCATGGTGATGCAAGCCGACAGCTCTCCCTGCTTCTGACACTGCATTGCCGTGACAACAACGGGCAAGATTAATGTAGACTTTGAGAACATGTTCTGAAAAACAGCAGAAAGTGCATTACTTTAAAATGCAATGCAATACAGTATACGTTTGTGTGCTAGTGGGTGTGATGGACTCTGTCCCACCTGGGACTTGAACCCCGCTCCCAGAGATTCCAGAGCAAATGCCTTAGCAAGGGAGGTTAAGGCCCGAGGGCTCCGGCATCCATAACTAGAGCCTTCTTGAGTCGTTGGAGAGTGAGGTTTATGTAACAATGTACTACTGGCTGACCACCATTACATGGACGCGCTGTAACAGATTTGTTGTGGGGATCTTCCTGTACCTGCTTGTAAAGGTAAAGGTGCTTTAATTGTCACATACACATACATGTAGTGAAATGTGTTCTCTGCATTTAACCCATCCCTCAAGGGAGCAGTGGGCAGCCGCTGTACAGCGCCTGGGGACCAACTCCAGATAGGAGCCAGTGACTCTGGACAATGGCACTGACAGCATTCAATGGACTTTTCACCAAAAGCGAGTTAACCACACCCATGGGTGGGTCTGTCAGACAGCTGACCCACTAGGGTCTGAGCATAACATCAGGAGACGACTTTGATCAAATCCATACAAAATTGTGTCATTAACATTAACAGGAGAAATCGAAAAATAACTACAATATAAAACAGATACAGTATAGTAATAATATGACCTTATAACAAACGTGTTTGACTGTCCCTGATTTTGGTGAGTTTAGTTTCCTCGCATGGCTTCAGGAGATTGACAGGTCTGTAAGCTACATCCAGTCTGTCTAGGTAAGATATCTGCTGTCTATGTTTTCTACGTGTCCCATAAAAAAAAAAAAAGATTATCTGATTATATAGTCCAAAAAATGTAATAAATCACATTTTTTGGACTATATAATCAGAGAATCAGTTTTTCTCACAAATGTATGATTTATCTTTGATTATTACTCCCCTCCCCAAACTCAATACATGTTTCGTATTATGGCCCCAATAAACAGTTGCAGAGATGTGTGAAACAATGTATGTAAATGTATCTCTTTCCCTATATCATAAACATTCAGATATTGAAGAGACATAGCATTTGAGCATCAGGAACTACAATACAGTGGACATTATCATCCAAGGATATTGCTGGTTACATCTATGGGCAATTCAAATATGATTTGTGGTACAGCAGGACCAACGTGGCTATAGCATATGATTTTATCCTCAAGGTGTGGACCTTCGTAGAGCGCAGCATTTTAGAAGCAGGCAATGTCTCTCATCAAAGTCCAGATGCTTATGATAATATGGTGCACCACAAGGATTAAATATAGTTTGATCTGGTCATCCACCGCAGGCATAATACACGACAAATGGCATTGATGCAACCTTACAAACTGAGGTGATGTGGTACCTCAATCAAACTAAAAAATAGTTCTTGGAATTTTTAATTTTATATTTTAATCTTTGTATGTTTTTTATTGTTTATTTTTTTAACAAATGAATGATTTTAAAATCTCAGAATATCATTATTCCCACATTTCTATTCTTGGAATTGTACCTCCTCTCACTCCCCCATTAGAGCCATTGTGGCTTTCTGCATCTACAATGTCCCTAATTTACCATTGTACGTCTAATGTCAAAGAACAGAATATAATCTAGTCTACATAAAGACATCTATTATAATGCATACAGAGAGAGAGAGAGATGGGGGACAAACAGGGACAGAGGAAGAGGGAAATAGCTGTTGGCAGATACATTTGACATTAGCGTTGTCTGTCTGGAGCTTCAGTGTGTTTTCTGCCCTCTCTCCTGGCAAGAGAGCACACAATGACACCGTATCTGTCCGTAAGCTTATTTGACTGACAGTCATACTGAGCATATGTCTGTATTATGTGTTTTGGAACTTAATAGACGGGGTCTAGTCACAGTTTTGGAAATTTGATGGTCCTGTCACGATCCGCGGCCGATCCAGCACTGGACAGCGCCAGGCCGCGGGTTCAGCACCGTTGCCCCGTCATCGGCCACCAAACGCACCTCACGTGCAGTCACCTCTTCTCCGCTTTCTGGGCGGAGCTATAAGAGGCTTTCCGCCCCGGCACCTATTGCCAGTTCGTCGCCTTATCTACGAATGCACGTACTCGCCTGCCCATCTACACCCATCGCTCCCCACTCACTCTACACTCAGGCCTCGCCTGCCTGCCGACTCACCGCCGTAAGCAAGTTCCAACCGGCTAGCCGGCATTGCTAGCCCTACAACCAGTGCCAAATTTCGTGTTAGCCATCTGCTTATCACTAATAAAACCATCGTCTCCTGCCTCTGCGCATTGCGCTTGGGTCTTCGTCCCTCCTCAGGCCGTATCCTGACAGGTCCAGTTATTAATCAGTTGGGAGTGTGTGCTAATGGGTCCCTGTGCACAACGCTGAGATTGACCTGAGTCGCCTACCTGAATCGTGCCCTATCTTTTGTCATATCTCAGCGTCGGTGTGCTTTTCAAATATGTAGTCAGAGATGCTGGTAAAACATTGTTGATATTGTAAACACTTCATTGCCATAGGGTGTTCCCTGAGAAGCTCCGTCCACTACATTGCAGGCATCACAAAGTGGCGAAATATCAACGTGAAATTGTAGCATTGTATTGTTTTCCATTACTGTTCCGATATGGCTGACAGACACGGCTCCTTTGCTCTCTGCCTCATGGACAAAGCAGTGCCTAAAGATATCATCGTGGACACGTAAGTGAAAAAAGACGGCGTACTCAAAGTTAACTTATCCTTTGCACCTTAGAGTCTAGTATGCTTCTGAATACGTCAATTACCGTTTTATCAGTTTACAGCTGGGGGCCGCAAGCTGTCATTCCTCAGCCTGCAGTAGCTTGCCTGCCTGTCTGATGTCAATATTCTGAGTGCCGACTGTCTAACAAGCTGCCATTCTGCTATCACATTTTTAATAATGTTTTGATGTGGCGGCATCACTGAGGACAGGACTGTATTTCTCTCAGCGCATCAGAAACGGATGTGACACATAACAATTAAATATGAATGAAGTCACATGTGTGTGTGTGTGTGTCTGTGTGTGTCTGGTGTAGCCACAAGTCAAAACACAAGTATGAAATGTTGATTTTAATATGTATAATTTCCTTGTGACTAACAAGACATTAATGACAATGACACAAAGGGGACAGTACGCGTGCATGTGTTTTGCGTATGTGTGTCCTATTCTACAATCTCATAATGGTTTTAACATGACGATGCTGTCACATGGTAATAGTCTATGGGCCAGCTCGGGTGTCATGCAGCCACTTACTGTAGTAAAGCATGTCAGTGTCTCCCACAGGGAAGTCACACAGCTGAGGTGAGCAGGCTGTCTGCTTCACATCTCAGCTGATCTATGGCAGTATACTGCAGCACTGACCTTGTACTGCAAACAGCCTGGTGCGTGAGAGCAGTCCATGAACTTTTACTGCATCTCTCTCTCTCTCTGTCTCTGTCTCTCTCTCTTTCTCTCTCTCTCTGTCTCTGTCTCACTCTCTCTCTCTCTCTCTCTCTCTCTCTCTCTCTCTCTCTGTCTCTCTCTCTCTCTCTCTCTCTCTGTCTCTCTCTC
>JAODUH010055293.1:0-12381 GCA_027564835.1 Typhlichthys subterraneus
AATATATATGGGGAAAAAAATAATAAAATAAAATTATATATATATATATATATATATATTTTTTTTTAAATTGAAGGCACGGAGATGAACCGAGAACCAGGGGGGTTGCCTCATTCTGCATTTCCCAAACCACAATCATCACAAATTATTTTGTTTTATTTGTATTGATTTTAAATATTTCAGGATAGAATCAATGTGCAGCAGAATGTGCAGAACCTACTTTTGCTTAAGAAATAATTTTTAATGTAACAGCAAAACGGTAGTGATCGCTAACCTCATTAGAGTCTTTATGAATGGTTTACGGTATAGGTACGCACATGTTTAGGTTAAGTCCACACATCTATTATTATTTACTATTATTATGGTATTAATAATTAATTAAATGCATTAATATATTCATTTATACAATTTAATATTACATTTTTTATGGGGATTGTTTTGAGTGAGTGCACACTTGGGGGTTATAGTTACAGTTCAGAGTACCCGGTGGTGGCCCAGTATATTGCAGAAACCAATGTGTTACACTATCGCATAAAACAGAGCTATAGGTAAAAGAGTGGTTATCTTATCTTAGCTGAGCCAGTTACCTGGCCACGGCCATGGTAATACATCAGGCTCGATGCGCTGACACAGGCAGTCCAGAAGACAGTTTATTGACAGGCAGTTTATTCAGCAGTATGTTGCCAGACATGTCCTCCTCTATAGTGAATGTGAGTCCATGACAGGTGAGGGAGATGTTTGGGGGAGGGGTGGGGGGGGTGGGGGTGGGGTAAGGGCAATTCTGTATAAAAGTGCTACACGAATCACCTATCACTGGAAGAGGAGAAAATCCCCAGGTCAGGATTGTCTGTAGTCAAGTTCCAACAGTAGCAATGGTTAGCATCTACTGCTTTGTTAGAGGTGTAGTTGAGACAGAGGTGAGCAAAACGAACACCTCTGGCAAGTGGAGGATCAAGGGACCTGCCATTTGACTGAAAACGCAGGCAACACAGGCCTCCAGCAAGGAATATGAACCAGGCGATGCCAGTTTAAAGGTGCCTCAAGAGATCTAAAATGTAGCTGGAATTAATACAAATGTAACATTTGACATTATGTTTTGCAAGGGAAGATTTGCACCAGTTTACAATAAAAATGCATATTCACATTATGTTGACCTACTGCATGTACTGTACATTTACATAATAAATAGTTACACAATGGGTAGAGCAGGGCGACCTGTGATCAATAAGTCGCTGGCTCAAACCCTGCTGCCTCCTGGCTTAGTGCCCCCGAGCAAGACACTCAACCCTGACTGCTCCTGGTTTGATGGCTCCTTGCTTGGCTGACGCCATCATCTCTGTGTGAATGTGTGTGGGTGCATGTGAGGCTATATACTGTACAGAGCTTTGAGCGGCCGGTAAAAAAACGCTACAGTAAATGCGGTCCATTCACCAAGTGACGCTGTATGATTAACGTCTGGGGCACGCACGTCTTTGCACACCAGCCTCGGCGGATACCTTTCAGGTAGGCTTGTGGTTAGCGCTGTTGCCTGGCAACACTGCAGGGTCCTGGGTTTGATTCTGTGAGGTCTGCATGTTCTTCACGTGTTCTTCGCGCGAGGTTCTGTAATTTCCACCTACTGCGAAACACGCACTTTGTTTGGGCTGAAAAGAGCACAGAAAGAGCAGAAAGAAATTACAGATGGATTATCTAGGTCCTGTGCTAGAACCTGAACTGTATTGCATGAGTAAAGGTGCTCTTATTGTGACACACACATACATGTAGTGAAATGTGCTCTCTGCATTTAACCCATCCCTCCAGGGAGCAGTGGGCAGCCGCTGTGCAGCGCCTAGGGACCAACTCCTGGTAGAGGCCATTGTCACTGGTCACATGACACTGACTGGAGGGTGACCCTAACATGTTTTTTGGATGTGGGGGAAACCAGAGCACCCGGAGGAAACCCACACAGACACGGGGAGAACACGCAAACTCCACACAGAAAGGTTGGGTCGACCAGGGTTCGAATCCGGGACCTTCTTGCTGTGAGGCCACAGTGCTATATCCACCGGGCCACCGTGTTGCCTTTTTTGGAGTGGGTGCAAGACAGAGGCAGCTCAAGCCTAAATGGTGCCCTCCTAGGCCAATAGCTAACCCCCTCTGCCCATTCCCAACGCCTCCACTAGATGACCTCTTCCTTCATGTAGAGCAAGGTCATATTGCAATGTATCGTCGTGTGGTTTCTGCATGCTGTCAGAGATCGCGTGCACACACAACTGTGTACACAACTGTATAATGTGATAAGACAGTTGCTTTAACAGTGATCACATCACTATAATAACAAATACTTTTTGCAATGTTAACAGACACAAATTGATATAACGGTGGGATCTTCCTGCACCTTAACATTACACATTTAATTCTTAATAGTGAACTTTCACCCACAATGAATGCACTGCACTCACATTCCACGCCCACCTCCCCAGAAGGCGCAGGTCATTACAGTGTGTTCATAGACCCCTTTAACAGTGTTGAGGCAGTCAAGTCAAGTTATATTAATTCATGTATTCATTCATTTATTTTGCCCTTAAAGCAACGGCACCTTATTCAAACACATAAAAAAACAAAACAATGGCTGACTGAAGAAAACCGGGACCGTTCCCTCTATGATGCCCACCTTGAAGTGGCAACGCCCGTCACAATCAGACCACCGCACGGCGGCAAACAGCGCCAGCTGCCACCGTGGTTAACCTTTAATCACAGAGAAGACTGCTCATGTGAGTTCTTCTCTACCCCCCATCCCCACTAACGCTTATCTCGCTTATATTCTTTGCGAATGCACTTTTCAGGGTTTGGTGGAATACTAAAATAAGCTTCCAGAAAGCAATTTGTCTTGTGGTGAAAGTCAGTGTGCACCGTGCAACCTCCAAAGACGATACAGCACACGAGTGCTGGGCTGGAGAGAAGCCACCGCAGTGTGGGGAAGGGGGGTCTCCGGTGAACTGGAAGATGCAAATCGTCTCCGCACAGCAGGGACCACAACATGCAGTATGTAGACCACTTGTCCAAAAAAGTGTCTTGCTGTCCCATGCCACACCTGATGGGTGCGTGAGTGTGGGTGTGTGTTTGTGTGTGTGTGTGTGGGGGGGGGTTTCGCAGCAAGAATCAATGTTGACATTTACTACTGGAGTTTCAAAGAAAAAGCTTAGAGGCCCTGTATACATTAGATTACATGATATATATATATCAGTCAGGAGGGCATATATATAATTTTACTTAAATTGCACATAATAATAAATAATAATAATAATAATAATAATAATAATAATATTAGTTGAAATTGTTGAATGTTCCCTCTCCGGGAGCCATCACCTTATTACGGTGGAGAGGTTTGTGTGTTCCTATGATCTTGAGAGCTGTGTTGTCTGGAGCATTGTGCTCTCATTGTGGTCTCACAAGACAAAGGATGTTTCAAAAGACCCTTCATGAAAAATCTTAAAAGAGGAGAAATGACCCTGCCCGGAGGAAGCCCGGGGCCCCCACCTGGAGCCAGGCCCAGAGGGAGGAGCTGGCGGGTGCCTGGTGGCTGGGTTTGTCACTCAGTCATCGGCTGAGCGCCGCTACGTTGGAGTTTACCCCGGGAGACGAGAGGGTCGCCTCCCTTTTGCCTACGGGTTGTGGGGGGAAAGGTCTGACTGTTGTCATTGCATATGCACCGAACAGCAGTTTGGAGTGTTCGGACTTCCTAACCTTAGCCTTCTGTATGGGGCTGTAATAGGGGACTCCATAGTTCTACTGGGAGACTTAAACCCGCACGTGGGCAATGATGGAGATTCTTGGAGAGGAGTGATTGGGAGGAACGGCCTCCCTGGTCTAAACCTTTGACCTAACGTTTGTTGTTAGACTTCTGTGCTAGTCATGGATTGTCTAACAAACACCATGTCCGAACATAAGGATGCTTATAAGTGTAAGTGGCACTCACTGGATCGATCCCTTGGGAGGTGTTTCAGGCACGTTCAGCTGAGAGGAGGCCTCGGGGATGACCAAGGACTAGGTGGAGAGATTATACGTCCACATTGGCCTGGGAACGCCTCAGCATCCCCCAGTCAGAGCTGGCTAATGTGGCTCGTGAAGTATGGGGTCCCCTGCTGGAGATGCTGCCCCCGCGACCCAACTTCAGATAAACGGTTGACGATGGATGGATGGATGTATGGAATAATAATAATAATAATAATAATAATAATATGTATTTTGCAGGAAATCTTTCAGGACACTCAAGGACATCTTCACGTGCTTAACATCAATATGCCTACACCCAGTAAAATCAAAAGCAAAAGTGTAGTAGCCTATGAACAGAAATGGTAACTAATGTAGTAATATGTGCAATATGAGGAGGAATGTTGGATGTGGGGGTTTGGGAGACACGTAGGAGGTCAAGGATAAAGGTTATATGTATCCTGAAATATTCCCAACTGTCAAGATGAGTTCATAATGCTATGATGGCCAGATTTAAGGACAAACAGGCTGAAAATACCTTAAATAACCTGTTGTGAGGAGTCAAGTCTACAGTATGAACTTGAGATGTGTGAGCTTCATTTAGTATTAATTTTATAATTTTACAATGGCCAAATTTGAGGATAACAGGCTGAAAATCACACGCATAACCTCTTGTGAGGAGTCATCAGTTTGAATATGACAAATGAGTGAGCTTCCTTTTATAATGAGCATGGGGAGAACTCTGACATCCTTGTTTACATGCTTTTTTTCAGATTTCTTCTAAACTCAGGTGGTTTTAAGTTGACTTGTGTTTTGTTTGGTTGCCTTTATGAAGCACTTTGTTACACGACTATTGAAAGTTGCACAATTTATATATATATATATATATATATATATATATATTATTATCGTTATTATTATTAAATATAATAAGTAAAGATGATTATACATGATATTTTGAGATTATTATTAATCACTGTGTGTGTTCTGAGCTTCTCTGTTCTGTTTAATAGCCGTTCCATCCATGTGTGCATGTTAGTGCATGTGTATGTGATTTGTTTTGGTCTGCGATGCTAGTGACATTCAGTGGCAGACATGGTTCTCGTTCATCACCATGCTCACATCTGCTTCTCGTCCATTTAGCAGGAACGTTTATCCAGAACCGCTCCACAGGGACAAGTCCCTTTGTCCATAGCCGTTACAGGGACAAGCCGTTACAGGTACAAGCATTCTCTCAGAACAGTGACACATCAGCAGTCACCTGAGCTGTAGGTATGTGAGTTAGCAGGCCGACATAGTACACGTAATGCATTAGAGACACATACTGTACCTGAGCTCGTTTAAGTGCTTAGATCAGTTCACCAGATCAGACCTTCAATGGTACACCCACCCCCTCCCCAGCAATTTGGAAAGGTTCCAAGCCCTCCCCCCTTCCTTCCGGCTGGCACCTGCACCCCCTCACTCCCCCCCCACCCCCACCCCCCCGTCGCTGGGAGGTCACAAGGGTCGCTAAGCTCAGCCCCTCTGTCTTTTCTGCAGCTGCACAGGACAGCAGTGCAGAGCCCAGTTAACCTCTCCCTGTGTCTACTTAGTGCATGTTTAAAGCTCATATACACAATATTTTACAGCAATAAAATAGCAGCAACTGTTTGTTATGTGAAGATATAGTGGATTAATGGTGTCCTGAGCAGGAAAGGACGTGACACTCCCTCTGTGTGTGTTGTAATCAGAGCTCTTGTGTCCTATGTTTACATAGTCGGGCTGGCTTCGCATAACCTTTCCATCAGATCCTTTAAATAAGTTTAATTGTTGTTGTTGTTGTTGTTGTTGGGAGAACAGGTGGCTTGTTTTTTCAGTCTGAGCCATCGAATAACTAATCCTCACTTTCAAGCGACACTTAGGCATGGAGATATTCCGTGCAGACGTGGTTCAAATGTTCCAGGCCGTGAAAATAAGTTAAGTTACATCCCTGTGCTTGAAAAGCAATGACAGCCTCTATGGACACCTCGGAAGGCACGCCTCAATAAACTCACTGGACACCATATCTGACTTCTCACTTTTTAATACTTCTCCGAAAAGCACTTGTTTGACTCAGACTGCCTTTTATTTTCTCTTAGTTGGATTTACCTCAGGGGTAGAAATAAAACATTTGAGCATCAAAATAATGCAGTACCATGAATTTTTCACCAGTTATGAAAAACATTCATGGGCAAATGGACTTAAATAGGGAATTCTTACCATTCCAGTCCAGTTGTCCTGTGTTGATCCAGTGGAAGTGGAAGCTCAGCAGAGCTGCTACCAACACGTCTGTTGATAGACGTGTTCTCTCCTGGCAGGCCTCCGATCTATGTGAAACTGCTCACTCTCTCAGATATATACTGTATATTAGTATGCATACTAATATACAGTATACTCTCCGTATATACTGTCTATTAGTATGCATACAGTATTATACAGTACACTCTATGTATATACTGTATACTTTCAGCCCCACATTTGCATTAAAGCATGCACAAGGAATTGTGATTTACATTTTTTTAAAGTTCTTAACAGACGTTTTGGTATGAGGTCAATATTGTGAAGAAAGCATTGCTGTGGTACTCTGGGGAGTGCTTCTACAAAAGCCGTGCTTGCTTGAATTGCAGAGAGAATGATCAACTAGATGGAACTGCGTAATAACAGTTAGAGAGGAAAGCATACAGAGTCTTGCCCAATAATTAGGTTGTAATAGGAACGGGCTTACTTTACAGTAGGGGTGTGTTCCTGAGAGTGTGTGTGTGGGGATCATTTAAATTATGATATTGCTCTGCGTATCTTGCAGTTATTTGCAGAGACTTAATCATATCTGCCTCTGCAGCAATTATTAAAGCTAAGAAATCGAATATTTGCTCTCCTTGGAACTCGCTATCTCGATGAAAATATCTTCTCTGCATGGAAATGTTTTCTTTTCAACCTCAGCATTCCGTATAGTCTTCATCAGGTCTTCGTATATCATTGGGTATTGATGGAACCAACTGCAGCTGGGGAAATTATTATTATTTTATTTTTGCCCTGGAGGCTTATATTTACCTGCAGTTACTAAAGCAATAATAAAGCTATAACAAAAATAAAACTAATTTTACATTTTTTTGTGTCGTCACTGGAACAAACTAAAGCCCTCTAAAACAGTAGAGTATGGTTTCTCCTGTTTGGTCTCTATGTCGATGATGATGGAGTCAAACACATCACCTTGGAGCTTTAAAGGCTATAATTATGCTAATTAGCTTAACCCCCATCCACAGACAAAGAGCTGTCCAAAACCATCTTTAGGAATGTGCAGCTCATGTGGCAACATATACAATACTAATCTCAACCAATTCCAGAAAGATAAAATGTTCAGATCACATCCTTCCTTTATTGATTTGCCATGAACGTGTACTGTACAGAGGCATGGCCAGATAGTGGCCAGGGGTGGCACTGGCCACCACTGAAATGTGATTGGCCACTCCAGGTGGCCCCTACTCAAAATGTGATCACCCACACATTGTATATGTTATCCTGTGGCCACCAACACAAATCTCTTTGCTACCCCTGTGCCACCCCAGTAAACACCTTAGACACGCCCCTGCGTGTACAGTAAGTAAGTTATTCCTTCGGGTTAAATCCAGACACAGAAAGTGATTGGCGTGAGCACCGTACTTTTAAATGTGGCTAACCATGCGTCTGCTAACGTCAATATAGATTTTAGACTAGACAGAACATGGTGACCTCACCATCCACTCACATGACAGGAGCTGATGCTTGAAAATTCAAGGCCCTTCAGTGCTTTCTAATGCTTTATTAAACCAAGGCCAACCCATTATTAGATTATTCACATCATAAAGCAACGCAAGGACCATACAGTTTGAGACAAGGTTACAAGAAGGCGTCCTCTGTATTCCTCTATTGCAGCATCTGGTGGTGTCTTCCAGGGAAACCAGTTACTCAGGTTAAAGAGTTTCCGATGTTTACACCTTAATTTATTTATTTTTATTTGTGTTAATATGTTTTATTTGGTGTGCAAATAGTTCAATGTATTCCTTTGTTAGATTATTGGGATTACCTTTGTATATACACAGTATATTATCTTTACCATGAGGCTTGTAGAAATAACAGGTCTCACCCGTTTATACCAACAACTCTATGGTCTTTCTACCTTTCAGTATTCGGTTAAGTTGACATGACGTTGTGTTTTCCCACCTTCATCCATGACAAAGAGGAAGAATGCGCGAATAAAGTAATAAAATGTTACGCTTCATCGCCATCTGGACGTGGGAGTCAGACGTGTTCAAATAGCAAAATAAAAACAAAGGTGACACAAGACACCCCCCCCCCCCCAAGCATCCATCCATCCATCCATCCATCCATCCCTCCACGTTGAAGCCCATCAATTGGAAGTCTGGTGCCCGGGCACAAAGCGGGGAGGAGATGGGGGCACCGTAGGCCCTCAGATGAAGTACTCCTTCTTACTCTCGTCCACGGCGTCGCGCAGAGCAGGGTCGCTGCGGAGCGCCACGTCCGCCGTGTCGGTGAACTCCGTGCCCTTAGCCTCGTTGGTCCGGTAGGTGCCCTTGTGCCGGTACACGTACCGCAGCGCCACGACAACCAGGCAGAGAAGCACCAGCGTCACCGTGCCGATGACAGCTGCAAGCAAAGAGACAAATGAGGGGGTGTCGCCGCGGAGACCCACCCCGGGGCCGCAGGCTCGGCCGAAACCCAGAAAGCCTGGTGCACTACCTCGTGCACGATACACAGGTAAGGTGAGAGATGCCTTACTTCAATACAAATCATGGCAGGCCATATGTGATGCACTGGCTGCTACACACTAAGAATGCATACTAGCAGCAGACACATTATGGCCCCGATCACCAGAGGCGTCTCTAGCAAAACCATTGTTTTCCTATGGTACGGCGCGGCTTTTTTATGCCGTTTTTTAGAAACGCATAAAAGTTCAAAAGTTCTAAACTTTTCAGTCGCGCTCCTCGTCAATGTGACAGTTGGCCCAGGCAGTCGTTCTCTTTGGCGTAGACAGCACATCTCTGTGTGATCTGGGTTTATCAACGTGTCATTGAAGCGGCCGCACATTTAGTGACGCCTCTCGGTGTGATCGGGCCCTGAAACTGCATACATTAGACGTGTGTTTGAGATGTAGTGTGCATATAGCTTACAGTGTCCCTTCATTTTAAATACTGACCAAAGGATTATTTCATCCTAAATGTCAGTTAAGGATTTATATTGCAGTAAGATGGCGACACAATCAATGGTTCAACAAAGGTTCAGTATTTATGGCTTTAACACAGTAAGTTAGCAGCTTCGTACTGACAGCTTTATAGTGTGTAGGCCTATATGGTACATGGACAATTATTTTAATCCACTGCTTCATGTAAAATATTTAAGCACTGTACAGAACAGCACATACAATCAAATATATGAAACACAAGCTTTGCTTTGCCTCAAGATGTGCCTTTGTTTCCTCTGCCCAAACAAAATAACAACACGGCATGCTATTCAAAATACTGTTGCTTTATAATGTTGAAAACAGTTATACAGTTTGCGGTAGGATATAATATTAGATCATTAGTGAGGTGCTTATGCGAATGCATTTTATGGACTTGGCAGGAAAAGCAAATAAAATGCCATTTGATCTGTACCTACAGTGTGGTGGCTAACTTTATGTAACTAAATGTTTTCAAAACATTTAGCAGACATGTTTGGCTACTGTATGTCAAAAAAACTCTTAAATCTATCTGACATGTATTGTTTATAAATTGGCAATAAATGGTAACATTTAAAAAGATGTTCTTTGGAATAAAGGTGAAATTAGTAAACCCAAATATAATACCTAATACATATTGCTGTTTGAAATAGCTAATTGATATTTTTTCAGATGGACTTTTTAATTTGACATCACAACATAAACGAGGTCTGCAGTTAAGATGTTTCAATGCACCAGACATGACTTTGAATGTGTTCCAGCTTACCTCCAAGAATGACATCATAGTATTCACCTTCCGCCTCATCTGTCGGGCAGAGAAGAATACATTTTAAATGTCTCTCTCTGCTCAAACACTGCTGAAAATTAATGTCATTACATTGGACGAAGAAGAATGTTGCCTTCAGAAGCATGTGTGAATTAATTTCCCACAGACCTTGATGTTGTTATTTTAACAAATGTAAATATTTCATCAGGGTTTGTTTTTACAGACAGGTGTTCCCCCCCCCCTCCCATTCTCCTCATCCCCGATGGACACCGTGAGTGTCTTCGGGGACAAAATGCTCATTATAGAAAATGATTAAACCTAATCATGAATTATTGCAGCGGTAACATCTGCACGCCTTGACTTGACTTTCTCTGAAGGACGTCGACAACCGAGACAAATGATCACCTTTTCGGGAAACACATTGTTAATTCTCCAAACAGGCTTTGCACGAAAAGCAGAGCAGCAGAGTCGCAGTGTTATGAATGAGGAGGGGGAAAAAGCTTAATGGACAACTCAATGTAAAGCAATTAAAAAGGCCAGCTCATTAATGTCTAATCACCCAGAACATTTTGGTGCTCGCCCACTCATTAAACTCTCATTGCACCACATTGTTTATGATGAAGACATGTTCCTGGCAATTAAAGACAAATTATAGGGACTTATGGGATGGGTAGATAGGTTTGGGAAGGGGATAAACCCGTTTTATACATAAACGTAGATTGCAGAACCTTGAAAAAAGTATATATTAAAAATGTGATATGGAGCCACAACAACCAGAATGGGTGACGTGCTTTAAGATGGCCAGACACTATATGATTTTTAGCCCGATTCTGGGCCGATTTGTCCCTCCGCTGTTGAAACCGATTATCTGCCTAAATGATCCTGTAGTGTGAGGTGTTAACTGACCGAATATTATCTTTGCTGACTGCTCGGAGGCTCCCGAAATTTGAATCGACTGAAACCCTGTAGTGTGAAGGGTACAGCGATTGGAACGCCAGCATTATAACGCAATAGCCAATGAGACGTGAGCTGACTGGGTCACAACAACGTCGCCATACACACTAGCAACCATGTAGGGTACGCAGCTTCTGTGGCTGTAGCCTACCTTCCAGATCGTGCTGAAAAATTAAATAAACAAGTCGTGATATTACTGTTTTCTCAGCCATGAGAAAACACCCAGAGTTTTGTTTCTCTGTGCATGATATGTAGCACACTGAAGTGCTACATATCATGCAATCATTGCAGTCGTTTCCTCCTACTGGGCGTAGACCTCTGGTTAATATTGAAACTATTGGACAGCTCTCCCAATTTTAACCTGCTTGCTAGCAGGACTAGTTACAATACCTACACATTTTGCGCATGTTAAACGTCTTCCGATTAATTGCAATGGCACATGTAAACACCAGACCGTATCAGATTACACCACATGTAAAACAGGTAACCCGAAATCTTAAGTGCATATCCATGTAAACCCTGCGAGTGTTTTCTGACCAAGTATAAATTCATGATTGAATGTTGATCTCCACTGAAGGGTGGCACATCCCCAGCTCAGAGCCACTCCATGTAGTCCATGTAGCTGTGAATAGCTGAAGCTTCATTAGTGTTTACTCAGAATGGGATTATCTATTTCTGATGCATACTCACAGACCTTCACCTCTCCTCCACTCTGTCGTGATCAAAGCATTACTTTAATTTAGGAGGCTGTGGCTATTTTGAATTCATCTTACAGTCAACAGGCAAGAGAGGAATCTCGTGGCCACGCTGGATCTACCTATTTAGCATGCATTGTTCTTACTGAGCTGTAGCCTACTTATCAGATATGATAAGTGTGTGGAGGATTTCTCTTCTTAGGAGAGATAAATGTCTCGGAACAGTTTCACCTCTGCGGTGCAAATATGTCTAAGAATACCATGCAAAATGTACAAAATCCTTGTTTCGAGATTAAAAAAATTAAAAAAAAGTAAAAATAATAACCTTCACCAAGACCAATGGAAGTGGAAAATACAGGACTTGTCATAGCATTGACAAATAGAAACATACTGCATCTCTGAAAGTGTTTGGCGGAAAGGCGAATATATCACTATATATGGTGCTATTTTACTATATAGAGATATATTACTATATATGGTGCTATTTTACTATATAGAGATATATTACTATATATGGGATATATTACTATATAGAGATATATTACTATATATGGGGATATATTACTATATAGAGATATATTACTATATATGGTGCTATTTTACTATATAGAGATATATTACTATATATGGGATATATTACTATATATGGGGATATATTACTATATATGGGATATATTACTATATAGATATATTACTATATATGGGATATATTACTATATATGGGGATATATTACTATATATGTGATATATTACTATATATG